>CM074982.1:1101467-1111593 GCA_037576825.1 Pangasius krempfi | reverse complement strand
AAGTGATGTTGGTGATTTGATTGAAAACAAAATGGTGGTCTCTCACAGTACTGTATAGATACTGTATAGAAATATTATACTTTAAATAACTGCTTTAAAAAAAATAAAAACAGTAACAAACTCAACAGTCAACATGTTTCATTCAAAACAGAAAAACACACTGACAAAATGAACAATTATGAAATACACCACAGAAAAATATTTAATCTAATTTAATTAAATATTTGATTAATATTTGAAATGTATGTAACTAAAATCTATGAAATTCAAATACTTTTATTAGCCATCAGGCTCCACAGTTTTATAAGGAAATCCAGTGGGAAGTTTTTCAACAATTTAGAGTTACTTCAACTGAAACTTTTTTGTTGTTAAACATATACAGCTTATATGTACTTATTCTGTAAGTGATTATAAGTAAATTATTTATATGTGTATAAAAAAATATATCTAGCTTCATAAAGGCTTCGAAGCTTCAGGAAGCAGTGTTTTGAAAGCAAACCCATCACCAACACAGGTTCAGTCTTTCAGCTTCCAGTACAAGGGGAATGTTTCAGAGCTGCTATGGGAGTAAGTATGCTTTTAAATATTCACCAGGGCTGGACTGGGACATTGCTCGGGTTGGTATCCGCCTGTTTTTTCTGGGATAGTTCCGGTTTTTGTCCACAAAATTATGTTGCTTTTTTTCCAGAGACACCTTATTAATAGCGCTATGTTCATCATTGTGTTAGCGACAGGCCACTCAGCTGACTGTGATGAGCTGAGGACTGCAGATAAACAGCCGCTTTTTTAAAGCACGGCTTATCTAGCCCTAGGGAGGTTTTATGGGCGTGGCTTTTAGACACTTAGCGGCTAGAGCGTCCGCGAGCTCCTACACAACCAAAGCGACTTAAACTAAAACTTACCGTGGCTTAATGTGCTACCACAGTGATATTAAAAGAGCGAATTCAGTGTACACTTTATTAATAAAACATACTATATACAGACAAAGCAGATGAGCCCAGACTCTGAACTCAACAGTATACAGGCTAAATGTTTTTATAATCCTTTACATTTAAAAATGGCGAGTTTAAAGGGACACTATAAAGCATTAATCCAAATAAAAATACATTTACTAAAACATCTTTTAAGAAAACGTGTTATTGTTATTAGGGGGCCAAGCACCGAAGGACTGGCCGCAACATACAGAGTCATCACCTAACATAACGTACCAGAGCTTCCCATCAGGCGTAACCGGCACACCTAGTTCAAGTTCAAGCTGTTCACATGAAGAACATGGGTGAGCAGACAAGTAGGGGACACTGGGGATACCGCTGGGTACGGACACCTTCACTTGTAGTGAACGGGTCACTTCAGGAAGGGAAAGTACTTTACTCCCTGCCAAATCATGACCCAGTGTAAAAGAAACTCCAGCAACTGGTAACCGTACACTCTCGTACCTCGAGCTGAACTGTTCACAAAATCTGACCTACTATTTTGCCCCATAAGAAGAATGGACACAAAAATCAACATGAAGTATGCCAGTCATGTTACTGTGCTGAAATGACTGGCTAATAAGAGGAGGGATACGACCATCATCAGAGTGGCAGAAGACTTCATTCCTCCGTCATCTGGAAGGAGACGCAGATTCATGGTTATAAATAAACGTGTTTTTCCATTAAGCACACTTCTCAAGTTTCAGAGGCTCAGTAAAGTCTGCTAAAAGCTTACTTGAGAGATAAATAGAGTTGTGCAGGAAAACCACAGCACAACAAAAATCAGTTTTTCTGATGTTTAATATTTGCTTACCTGTGGCAGCTGGCTGTGTGGGTGATTCTTTGTGCAGTGGAATGCAGGAAGAAAACATAAAAACACAATTACAAACACGTACAGAGTCCGTGGATACGGAGTCCATTAGCCGTGACTAAGTTACCTTAGTTGCAATAATTGATTTGGAGATTCAGTGTTTTAAAATATCAAACAGAATGAAATTTCAAATGTACCATTTGTTATTTAATAAGATGAGAGAATTGGTCAGGGGTCTGAATAGTTTTGCAAGGTACTGTATATAAAATTGCAAGCATCTTGTTCTTTGAATTAAATTCCATAAATATTCAATTCCTGTTTGCAGTGTAAATCGGTTAGTGTTATTGTAACAGGGATTAATTATTACATTACTCTAGTAGAGTACCAAGGTTTAATGTTTTAGTTCCTCACAGTTTTGTTTTGCGTTATATTTATCCATTTGTTTTAGCATATCTAATTTATAAGCCACATTTAGGCTGATCATATTAATAATTCAGAATAATCAACTATTAAAACAGTCAGTCCAACTAGATTGTTAGACTGTTAGCAGACTATTAAAACTCTGGTCACAGACTTACCGTGGACTGAAAGTTCAACAATTTGAATCAAACTCCAGCCTGGAGAGAGAGATCTCTTTGTTCGACTCAGTACCAGGTAGCTGCTGTAACTTCCTGCATCAGTAACACTGACGTTCTTCAACACCAGGGAACAGTTTCCTTTCCTCAGCTCATCCTCAGGAACATCCGCACGATGCTCATATCCCTCACCCTCATACGCCTCCTCACCCAATCTCTCAAACACAATCTCCTTATCAATCTTCCACAGAACATGAAGTGCTCTGATAGACATGTAATTAAATTCACACGGCAGGACAGCTGTGAAACCCACTCGGGCAGAAGTTTTCCAGGAACCTGCACAGAGAAACACATTACAAACAAGAGTTTAGCATCTTTTGAGCTTTTTTTTTTATTATTATTATTATTTTATTTTTTTTCTTACCTATACCAATAGCAAAGCACGAACTGTAAACACAAAGCAGAGAAGTTTTCCAGAATAGTCTCAGGAGTTGTGCATGCATATTTTCTAAAACAAAACAAAGACCCTGTTAATGAACGTGTCAGTACAGCTGACAGATGTGTACAGAGATTCCTAAAATTCCTATTCCTGAAGCTGTATGTCCACTAGTGCACAGTGACTCATCTGATTACAAACAATAGGAACTGAAATTGCATCATAGCCCACATCTGGACACTATTATGATGATTATAAAGATAGTTATCTGTCTATTCCATGGCACTTAAATAATTTGCATTGGTAAAAAAAACTCATTCTGAACCTCTCATATGGAGAAATCGTCCATGCAACCGTTCCTTCTGTGCTCTGAAGGTGTGAAAGACTTCATTATGAACTTTGTTGAATGAAAGCATGAAGCGGATACATGAATTAGTACCATAACAGATACATTAATTAGAACCAAGACCTAGGTAGAAAATAAATAGGTGCCTTGGTATACATGGAATATGCATTTTTTTTTTTTCAAATTAATGGTTTATAATTTTAAAAAAAACAGAGCTGTCTTTGTGACTTTCATTTCTGTAAAATATTGGGATGGTGATGATGGAATTTATACACACTAAAAGGTTTCTAGACCATCTATCCATCCATCAAATAAATTCATAAGCAGTCCATTTGCCGGTGTTTGTGGACCTGTATTAGCTCCTACACTGACTCTTCAGTAACAGGGGAAGTGTAAGTGATTATACAGAATGAAAGCATGAAGCAGATACATTGCTTAGTACCGTAGCAGTAGCTGCAACATGGCACAGGGGAAGCACTTTTCTAAGTGCACTTGCTCCAGAGTAAAGCCTAGTGTGTACCTGAGACCAGTGCTAAAGTAATAGCACACTAAATACTGTGCCTGGCAATAACGTTTCATTCTGTCTGCAGCAGAGCTTCCAGCTTGTAGAAAATACAAGATAGGAAGAACAGAATGTCTCTAAGAAAATACATACCTACATCTCTGAAAAGCTTCATTAATTAAACTTAAAGTGATGCATTAACTCCAGAGATGCTGAAAACAGGTCCAAGCTCGAGTCAGGAATTAGACATACAAAACATCAGAACCTCTCACAGCACAACTATCACCTGTACATCCACCTTAAAGCCTCAGTGTTACATTACACACTGTACTACAAGTGTGAAATCTCCTCCACTCTGATGAGCAGACGAGAAACTAGCACACGTGGATTACACACAAACATACAGCAACGTCCCGAGTTCGCACATGCGCACTGACGGGGAAAGGACCGGGGGAAGGGGAGGGGGGAATTCTCTGGAACCCAGGCTTCTGGGGAAATTATCTGGATTTGTTTCTTGTCTTATTACACTTACAAGGAAAGAGGCTGGTGAGGGAACGACTGTAAATGACAGCATGGAAGTGACATGCCTCGAGGACATTCCATAACGTTAAATGTAACTACAAACGGATAAATAAAACGTTCCGTATCTTTCATTAAAAATATAGTGACAAATAGTAAGACATTGCTGTAGTGTCTAAGCGGAATAACACCCTTCTATCGGACTATTTTAGTGCGAGGCTAACACAGGTTTAGACTTTCAGGAAATAAAAGCTGCTTAGATAAAGTGCCGCTTTAGCTGAGTTTCCCGTTACAGGGGTTTAAACCCCAAATCCCACCTGCAGGAGTTTCTCAGGGTTTCTGCATCAGTGTCGCTCAATGAACACACAAAGTGAAGTCACCAGGACCATCAGAAATATTACAGTCTGCAGTGTGCTAACCTCTCTCTGCTTACTGCTGATAGTTTTATAGACTTTTACTGAGTTGTATAGAGGTGTATAGAGTTTACACTCACCCTCTCACCATGTCCCAGGCATTGTGTGTAACGCACCGGAAGTGGGCTGTCCGTTTCATAGGAAAGAGAGCAGTCACGCGCGCTTGTTTTCTTCAGGGTTGCCAGAGACGCGATTTTACATCAAGGTTGTGAGCAGTGAAAAGGTTGTGAAAAGTAACATGCCTCCAAGACATTCCATAACATTAAATGTAACTATAAACGGATAAAAAAAACATTCCTTATCTTTCATTAAAAATATAGTGACAAATAGTAAGACATTGCTGTAGTGTCTAAGCGGAATAACACCCTTCTATCAAACTTTAATTTGCAAGGTCAGTTTATTTGCAGACCTCTAAATGTTGATTATGGAAGCATTTAAGCATCTAATAGAATACAACCCGACTGGTTTTCCAGAAAATATTTATAACTCGGACTTGAACTGACCTCAGTGCAACAAAACAGGGCAGATTTCTGCGATTTCTGGGACCAGGTCTACTGTTTAATACTGTACAAATATAACTTACCTGATCATAACTGAATGCAATGCTTAAGCTCACACCCAGGATTATGTGCATCTAACAGGCCTGTCACTTTGAGGAGCCATTATTCTAGAGTTTACCCAAATTATATATCAGTCAAATCTTACATATTCAAACAAAACCACAATCCAGATCAGTCCATAAACCTCCTGTAAGGTCTTCTACTGGAACTCCTTTTGGTAATTCCTAGTCACATTTGCAAGTCAAGTCAAGTCAAGAGGCTTTTATTGTCATTTCAACTATATATACTGGAGCTGACGCACTACACAGTGAAATGAGACGTTTCTCCTGAACCTTGGTGCTACATAAAACAACATCGTCACCTCACACAACATAGTTACAAAACACAGAGCTGAGGACTAGACTAAGTTGTCCTGGCCACATAAAGTGCATCGTGTGCAACCAAGTGCAAACAGTGCAACACAAAACAGTGCGGAACAGACGACCCGAGACAGTGCAGGACAAGTACCGTACAGGACAAGTACACAAACACAAAATAGCAGCAACCCGTAACCTACTGTATATATATCTATATCTATATACAGTGCAATGTGCAGATTTACAAGTGTTAAAGTGGCAGTGATGTGCAAAAAGAACCGAGCAGAGCAGCAGTAGCAGTGGTGGAATGGACAGTGTAAACAGTAGAACAAGCAACTTGTTTGTATTAACTTAATGAATGTATGAAGTTGAATGAGTGTGAGTGTGTGTGTGTGTGTGTGAGTTTAGTTCCAGTTCAGTTGTATGTGTTGAGAAGCCTGAAGGCTTGAGGGAAAAAACTATTGCAGGCCACAGTAGTAGGGTAGGCCACAGCGCTCTCACCGCTGCGGCCCGGGTCCGATTCCCGGACAGGGATCCGACCCCAACCACTGGGGTTGCGTGCAACCATGTGCTCTCAGTGCCGGTCCCGAGCCCGGAAAAATTGGGGATAGATAGCGAAAGAGAATAGTCTGGTAGCGAGAGTCCGAGTGCTTCAGAACCTCTTCCCTGATGGCAGTAGTGTGAAGAGTGTGTGGGGTCGTCCACAATGCTGTTGTGCACGTGTCATGGGAGGCAATGATTATTATAAACATGATAGCTGAACTTTTAAACATGTTGGATTTTATAGAAAATTCTCTCTACAAGAGAAAAGTTATGACTGCTAAAAAGTCCATTCATGTGCAAGTTTTTATACAAACCGATTCACACAAATTCTCATTAATTTGCGTGTGTAACATGAAGTTGAAATTTATCTCAATATTAAAAAAACAAAACAAAAAAATAACAAATCATTAATAATGCATGAAAAAGACATACATTAAATAAATGTTTTATTTGGGCATTTTAATATTTTATTTCCAATCATGCAAAAACTCCAAACTAAAACTGGAACATTAATTCAGTCCAATATGAACAACATTTAAATACTATAACGTTGTTCAGGATTATAAATAATGGCATCCACACACTACAGTAAAATATACATAAAAAGTCAGCAGCAGCATCAGTAAGACATCCAACCAGATGATAAGAACAACAGGGTTAATTATAAGGACTATGATTTTCTGAAGCAGTCACAGTTAGGCTAAGAGGAACCATCACTGGGCCAATGTTTCTGGATACTGTATGAATAGACGCCATGACTGGGGTTTAAAAATGAAGCTAAATGTCTCTGAGGCCCTCTGGTGTCTGTTTCCAGTACAATTTCTAACTCCACTCATCTCCATCTAGTGCACGGAACTCAAGACAAACTTACACTTCAAGTTACAGCTCCATAAATTACTTCTGGAAATAGAGTTCTGTCTTTTTTTTTATAAGTTTAGAATGAACAATGAACTTGATATCTAACCTAATGCTTTTCCTTATGAGAAAGAGTTTCCTTATGAGAGGAGTTGAGGTGATTGGCAGTTTTGGACATGACAGCCAAGCCTCATGAACACACACACACACACACACACACACACACACACACACGCTGTCCATCCTTCCCGAGTTGTTGCAGTTGTGATTTGTTAGCTCACTTTGAGTTATTTCTGATCGCTTGGAGTCAGTATGTGGTTTTGTTTTTAATAATTTCTTTTGCTTTCAGCTCCGCTCACGTCTCACACGCTTGAGGTGGTTTTTTGTTTGTTTTTCTGATGTATATAATTTGTAAATATAAATCTCCTTTACTCTTTGACGTTCTGTCGTCACTGTAAATAGTGTTTTGATGGACATAATTCCTCACTAAAGCTTTCCTGATAAGCATTTGCTGGTTTCTGTTTGATTCATTACTCCACACATCTCATTCCTGTAGTAACAGACAGCCTCCCCGATTAAACCTCTTTAACTCTTTTTATTATTTTATTCTTTGTGTGTTGACTTCCTACATCCCTAGACGCTAATTTCGCTGATTTGGTGATTTACTCGTCAGAGTGGTCCGAGCACATGTCCAGGTTGATAACTGTTTTTGAGCGCCTTGCAGAAGCTTCCTTAACCCTGAATCTAGCCAAGTGTGAGTTTGGACAGGCTACTGTTACACAGCTCGGTAAGGAGGTTGGGCATGGACATGTGCGCCCTGTCGAGGCGAAGGTTACAGCCATTGCCCAGGTCCCCGCTCCGAGCACGCGGCGTGAGCTGCGCAGGTTCCTGGGCATGGCTGGGTATTACCGCAGTTTCTGCAGAAATTTCTCCACCATTGTTCACCCCTTCACCAGTCTGCTCAGTCCAACGAAACCCTTCACCTGGTCAAAGGAATGTCAATGTGCCTTTGAAACTGTTAAGTGTTTGCTATGTAATGCACCTGTCCTTGCTGCACCTAATGTCGCATTACCTTTTAAGCTGGAAGTCGATGCTGGTGCTGTTGGTGCAAGACGCCGTTCTCCTCCATCCCGTCTGCTATTTCTCCCGCAAGTTCAATAAACATCAGGTCAATTATTCAACAATAGAAAAAGAGGCATTAGCACTGTTACTTGCTTTACAACATTTTGAAGTTTATGTTGGTTCCTCACCTCTGCCTGTCACGGCGTTCACTGACCATAACCCGTTAATGTTTCTGTCCCGCATGTATAATCAGAACCAGCGCTTAATGTGCGCGTCTTTAAGTGTTCAAAATTACAACTTAGAAATCAAGCATAAGTAGGTGCAGAGAATGTTGTGGCAGATGCGCTCTCCAGAGCTTAGTGGCCGTAATTAGTTCAGTGTTTCTGTAGTAGTTCTGTGTGTTTCTTTAAAACAAGCAGGTGTTTGTTCTTAAGGGGTGGGGTGTCGCGTCCTGGGGTATGTTCGTCTGTTTCTGTGTTTTGTTCTCTCCCCTTTTCTCTCTCTCTCTCTCTCTCTCTCTCTCTCTCTCTCTCTCTCTCTCTCTCCAGCACTACCTCACTGGATAATGCTCCTGTCCGTCTTGATTATCCCCGCTGACGTCATTGGCCGTGATAACCAATCAACCTCTGACCCCGCCTATTTAAAACCCGCAGCCATTCATCCATGAGGACTTGTTCTGGCTGTTAAACCAAAACCCTGTACCTCTGTTTTTCCCCTGTACTCTAGTTACACTGCCTTACTGTGTTTTTGCTCTTGTATGTCATTTGGTCCGTGTTTCCCCCCGCTGTGTTCTAGTCACTTGTCTGTCTAGTTAAACTTGGTGTTCGTTACCCAGGTGTGTGACTTTGTTAGTGTTGGGGAGAAGTGGACAGGTTAAGTAGGCCACGTGACATACATTGTACATTAGTTCAGGAGCGAGCACCACCCTCTGTACTTATGGTTTGGAGAGCTAGTGTAGGTTAGTTAGCGCGTCCTGGACGCTGAAGACTCCTTTTCTTCTATCTTTTTGTTCTAGTTAGGTTAGAGGGGTTGAAGTTAGTTAGTCTTGTTTTGTTCATTTCTTTGCTTTGGTGCTGCTCGAGTCCCTTTTCCCCTTTTGTGTCTTGTCACCTGTTATTGTAAAATATTTGTAAATACTATCACCATCACTTGGCACCACCCACTTCCACCTGTATATAGATAAATAAATCACCTGGTTGATCCGCACTACTACTGAACACACACACACACACACACACACACACACACACACACACACCTGATCTTTTTTAATAATAGAATAAGTGTTATTCCCCACATGCCCTTAGACTAATTGGGGTTGTAACAGTTACTGATCAGAAGGTCAGGAGTTCGAGCCCCAGCACCACCAAGCTGCCACTGCTGGGCCCTTGAGCAAGGCCCTTAACCCTTTCTGCTCTGACTCCAGCTTCCCAACAAGCTGGGATATGTGAAGAAAAGAATTTCACTGTGCTGTAATGTGTATGTGACATATAAAGGCTTCTTCTTCTTCTTCTTCTTCTAATGCAAAATATATGACATGCTACACTGTGAAAGCTTCTGTAGCAGCTGCGGTCATAAGCAGATATGTCTGAGTTTTCACTTCATGTGCTACTGTAATGTTTCTTCTGAAAGTGTATTAGAAAAGAGGACATTTTACAGTTCTCTATATTCATGTTCATCAATCAACAAACAAACAAATGCTAAAGAAATGTTTGTAATAAAGAAAGATGTTCAGAGAGCTTTTAAAACCTTAATGGAGGCTGATTTTATTTTCCAGGCAGAAACAGAAGCAAGTCTCCTGAAGAATTGGGTTCAGGTTCTCCAAAAACTTCCCTTATAACTTTTCCTTATAAAACTGTACAACAGGCAAAGGGGCGAAACTGTGGAGCCTGATGGCTAACAAAAGTATTTGAATTTCATAGATTTTAGTTACATACATTTCAAATATTAATTATTTATATTAAATTAGATTAAATATTTTTCTGTGGTTTATTTGATAAATGTACATTTTGTCAGTGTGTTTTTCTGTGTTTTGAATGAAACGTTGACTTGAGTTTATTACTGGTTGATTTTTTTATTATTTTTTTTTTTTAAAGCAGTTAATATTTCTATACAGTATCTATACAGTACTGTGAGAGACCACCATTTTGTTTTCAATCAAATCACCAACATCACTT
>CM074982.1:1030243-1035348 GCA_037576825.1 Pangasius krempfi | reverse complement strand
TTCCTATCTCCATCTCAGGGAGTTTTTCCTTGCCACCGTCGCCTCGGCTTGCTCATCAGACACACACTCTCACACGTTTCAAAAAAAACGACTCTGTCTTGAACTAATGATAGGGAAAAAATCTTTTGTGCAAGAAAACTGTTTTTGTTTTTGATAACTGATTATATAAAATGTACTCTTTTGGCCTCATATGGTGGGTTATGATGTAAAGTCATGTAAGTATGCTTCTTTTATGAATGAATTACTTCTGACAATAATGTTTGTGTTATATATACAGGTCACTATGAATTACTGTACTGTACTGTAATTACTGTATTCTGTGTATTTAACCTGAATACAATGAATTACTTCTGCTTCTGGCTGTGCAAGAATCACTAAGGAGGATATTGACTTGGCGGTTCTTCAAATTGACAAACAAGTAAGAGTAGCAAACTGGAGTAGATGTTCCAGATCTTGTGTCAATTTGCCCAACTGACAAGTCAAAATCCTCATAAGCGAAACGTACTGAGTTCTCACCGAGAACGGAGAGCTGCACACTCTGGATGAAGATCCGCCTCTTGTTGCCTGACTTCCCAACCACCAGGTAACACTCATAGATTCCTGCATCGCTAAAGCGGATGTCACTCAGATGCAGGGAGCAGTTCCCCCTTGCCAGCACACTCTCGGGAACGTCAGCGCGGTTTTGGTAAGCCTCGGCCTGAAATTGTGCAGGGCCCATTCGCTCAAACACCATGTCGCTGATAGTCTGCCACTGGATATACGGCGCTCTAGATGACACTTCATTGTGGGAGCCCCATTCACACGGCAACACAGCTTCCAGACCCACTCCAGACTGAGTGAACATGACTGACGAGAGTGGACTTGAGCCTGCAGTTTATAAGAAACATAGCAGTCAGTCACAAAAGGCAGCTTTCAGGAAGAAAAAAAAAGAAGAAGAAATTCCAGGACATTTTCAAGAAAGCTTTTCACTTTAAGATGTGTTGCTTTGGACCATTTTCCTGAGGACAAAACAGCTACCTGAGGTCTTTCCAAATAAAACAGATACTTTAGGAGCAAGTGCATGTACACATCGATAGTGTGGTTACAGTAAACAAGTAGTGATGGTGGGTAAAATAAATACATGCTAAATCTAAACCAGGTAACAACAGATGCAAAAGGAGAACAAAAGTCATACAAATGGCCAGACGGCTGGGGTCACACACACACACACACACACACACACACACACACACACACACAAAAAAAAAAATCCAGGAGAGAACAATCTATATTTGAGAAATGTTTTAGAAACATGCAATGGCAACTAAAAAATGGGTTTGAAAAACTAAGCTTTGGTTTAGAAAATGCTGGTGCAATTGACAGCCAAGGCTTCCAGTATCTTCCCTCTCCGGAGCTCCCCGCACCACTTTACTCCCCGCCCTCTAGTGGACACTCAGGGAAATTTGATGGTAAACTTCAGTTGGCCCAGCTGGTGTTTGCAGAGGAGGTTTTCTTCAAGTTCCAGGATCCAGGATGGGATCGCACACAACAATCGATTAGATATTTAAAGCGTTTGTCCTGTCAGGAGTCAAGTAGTCACCTATACTGTCATGATGAGAAAAGAGAACAGCTGGAGGTGTAAAGTGGTTCTCGAAACATGGAAAAGAGGACTTACCCAATAGAGAGGCATATCAACTGGAAGGCTATCCAGATATTCCTAGGTGATAGTCACACATCTTGGCCTGGATGGAAAGAGGGTGTGGTTTGGCATCGCTGTTTGTTCTCTTGTAACAGTGAACCACCTTCTTAACTGAAGTGAGCTTGGTTAAAACTACAAATCGAGATGTTTTGGAAAACCTGGTAAACCTCCAGTGAAGTTACCAAGCATCCGTGCACGGCTTCCAACCTGGGATGTACTCTTATTGCCTCAAGAGATCACTGTAGAATGGGATTCTGTGGCCTACCAGCATGCATCCAAGTAATCTCTCACATTGTCTGCCTTCTGGTATAACCACTAGTGATGTTTAATGACATTTAATGCCCTTACATGTGTGAAATTTGCCTATATGTGTGGAATCTTTGCGTTCACATTTTCCAAACTGTTTTGCACACTTTTGTTAGCTTATGATGGATTAAATGTATCTACAAACAGGAAGCCATGTACGAATATCAAAGCAAAAGCAAATGAACTCTACCCAGACCCTTCAGTACTTTCAATCCAAACACTTTCAGTCTTCTTCAGCACGTCCCTATAAGCCTTATGCACAGTTACTTCCATCTTCCTGGAAGGGAACATGTCCTGACTATCACCAGCCCAGTCTCAGAATCAGAGATTTTTCTTAAAACCACTTGTTATTCTGAAAGTTGAACCTTTGCCCCAGTCCAAGTGGTGTGTTCCAAGGCTTCTTCTACTTCTTCTTCTTCATGTCATGATGCAGATGCTGCCACTGTTATGTTCCACTCTACAGATTATCCAAATGATGAGTAGTATCTGGTTTTCAGCAGACATGGTACTTAGAGTTCAGCCCCAAAAGTTCTATTTTCCTCTCATCAGTCCAGATGAGTTTAAAGGTCATCCCACCCCACAAACGTGTGAATGATGGAGTGCTTTTGAGATGGTTTCCCTTCTCTGCAGATGATGTCTAAAGTTCTGATATAGTGGCCATTCGGTTTTTAATTCCCTTGCTGAACAAGACCCTTCTCATCTGGTTATAGAGTTTGGCTGGACACTCCTTAAAGTTCTAAAAGTCTTCCTTTCCCAATGGTGGAGTCTACTGCATCCAGAGCTTTCAAAATTTTTAGAAATGTTTTCTTCATCTTTGCCCAGATCTAAGCCTTGACACAATTTTATTTCAGAAATGTACTGAGCGTTCCGTAATGCACTGTGAATTAATCCAGAGTCTTGTGCCTTCATGTCCAATGTCCAGGTGCTTTTATGTCCAATAAGTGTAATTTGTGAAGTTGCCACTGACGCAACATTGCAAAGGCATCTCTCGCTTTATCTCTAGAAACACTCCAAATTAGAAAATTGCACTTCTAAAACTGCTAAAATGTGCTTTTGCTCTGTTATTGTGGGTTATGAAGTCTATAATACAGCAAGTGTGCAAAACGTGTGGGAGAACTGTGACAAGTGGGATGGATTTTTTTCTGGCTCTCCTTCCAGTCCGAGAGTTTCGAAGATCAATAGAATAAAATGAGGTCAAATTGACTGAAAGGATGTGCATATCCTGCCTGGAGTTCAAGCTCTTGTTTATTTTGAGAAATTGGAGATATTTGTGGTCTGTAAGATTTTTAAATAGAGTATCAGCCACCACTAATTATTAGCGATTAGACTGGGGAGGATAGGAGCTGTGTCCTCTTGACGTCTTTCGTGCATTGTGGCTGGGTATGCTAAAGAGCTACAGGTTCTTACACATGCCTGTAAAATAACAAAGTGAAGAAATCAATCTACCTGCTGTTTGAGCATCACAGGATGGTTGCCTTTGACCTTGATTGAGTCTCTGGCGTTGCCTGTTTGGGAAACGCAGCACCCTAGAAAGTTACATGAGATTAAGTCTTATCGAGTTATACAAAGCAATGACTCAGTAGCTATTTCACAGTGCACTGTATTGCGATAAAGCAATGACCACAGTCACTGCCTCTGCCGTGGTGCGTTGGTTACGCAATGACATCACCACATATTCCTGATGGTCACAGGGTGTTATAAAGCCAGTCTTCCATTCTCTAGGGCCCAGTACACAAATATAATTCTGCAAAATCAAACTTTACGTCTCTTTATCAGTACCCTGATGAAATGGCAAGCCTCAATCATGTCTGTACACCACAGGTGGTGATGAGGAATGAGTAAGGCCTTGCTCTGATCGAATGCCCTCATCAGATCCCAGTAGAGCTCTGAAATGTTAGACAGGGCATGAAGTCTTTGGAGAATTGTGAGTGGCATTGTGTTTATGCACTACAGCGGTATTTCTGCATGTAGTTCTGCCACTCAAGGAGCCTTCCAAACATAAGAACTGAAGTTCAAAGATCACAGGCAGCCCAGTATACAGGGATACTAATGGGTTTTGCTTAACATGTGCTTGTTGGTGGTCATGTTGAGAGGTTTGGAGGCCATCAAAAGTCTGAAATGTGTGTGCTCGGTGGCCCACCTTTAAAAGGAGATTCTGTTGCTCACCAACGTGGGTCCATGACGGTGCTGAGATGAACTTGTCTCTCTTTGGGATGTTTCTTCATTTCTTATGTTGAACCTGAATGGATGACATTCTGAAGATGGAGACTTCATTATCCTACTGAACAGAGTCTTTTCATTGAAGAACTGAGCATAGTGTCCATTGGTGGCCTTCTGCACGGAAGTTCAAGCAGCTGTGATGGTTCTCCTTGTGTATAGTGGCTTGGGCTCTTCATCTGGTAGATCTGGGGTTGACAATGTTTTACACACAGGCTTCGACCATAAAAGCAATGGTGATAAAAAGAAATCAAAGGAGCACAGTAGAGTGCAAACAAAAGAATTGCTGGCAATGAACTGTGTGATATACTGAGAAGACACTGGTATCAAGAACACTTAAATGGGTGTTGGAAGTTCTTATTTCTTGAACATCTTCCACTAGATCTGTTGCAGTTGTTGCTGCTGCACTGTCAGGTAGGTGTCTTGGTTGTTGCAGCTTTATATTCCTGGTTTCGCTGTAAGTGGGACTAAACAGAGGCAGGGCAGGAGTAGAAATGATATGTAAAAATAAAAGCAAGAGGTACAAGAACGTTTTACTGGAGGAGAATAAACTTCCAAACTGAGCAAAAGTTCAAGCTGGTAAGTCTTAGATAACAAGACACAGGTGCAGAGTAATCAGTAGTTACACAGATTGATGAGAGCGACACTAATTCTCCTTTCTGTGGTCTACAGGCGCAACCTGGTGGATGATCGCGTCATGACAGTTCGCTCAGTTTTGTAAAAAAAAAAAGTTTTTTTAGGATTCAGTCAGTTATCCAAGGTCAGTAACTTCAGTGTGGTTCATTCAATTAATCAGTCAATAAATAGTTGTTATAATTTTTTATTTAATGTTTGTTTTCATTATAGGGTTACAAAGTTAAGTCAAAGTGTATAATTCTATATATACAACAGATAATACAACAAT
>CM074982.1:1020243-1025243 GCA_037576825.1 Pangasius krempfi | reverse complement strand
TTTTAACTATTTATATAAAAGTCATTTATATTTATACATTTTTACTATGCAGCAAATTTAAATATTTATATATAGTTCTATATATTATATTTATATTTATATATATAAACTTTCTTGGATGTCAATTTTTACATTATTACTGTATCAGTGAAGTCACTGAATAAAACTTTTCAAAATATATTTTTAGTTTTAAGAGATATTAATGTTATATATTTTTATTATTACACTATTTTCCGTGGATCTGGCGGGTCTGTGAAGCTCTTGTGAAATTTTTAAACAGCAGAAAGCAGATTTTTAGTTTTGTTTTTCATTGTTTTGTCTTATTAATTCATATATACATATTCATGTGTGTTTATTTATTTTTTAGGTTCAATACTGTTACTGTACTGATACTATTAACTTTTTTAAAATAATGACAATAATAACAATTATTATTATTATTATTATTATTATTATTATTATTATTATTATTATTATTATTATTATTAAATGATATGAAATTTAACTTAATTTTACCAAGACGTTTTCACCCCCCTTTAACTTTTCCACATCTGTAGTGTTACAACCTGGAGCTAAAAAAAGCACTTTATTAGGATTATATGTCACAAAATAGCCTTAATATTGAAATCAGTATACAGTAGCTTGCAAAAATATTTACAAATAAAAGATGTAAAAGTAGTGATTGTATAAGTATTCACCCCCTTGGATGAGGATGGCAAAGTCAGAGAAGAAAAAACGAAATATGAAGGGTATCGCTTAACATGATGCTGCCACCACCGTGCTTCACATCGGGGATGGTGTTCTAAGGGTGATGAGCAGTGTTGAGTTGAATATAATATAATATAATATAATATAATATAATATAATATAATAAACAGTGCACTTTAAAGAATTTAAAGGTATGGTTTTCTGTTTTGTTTTTTTTCCGAGGACAAAGAAAGCTTAAGAGACACAAATGCAACAAAACTCCAACATAATAATTTTTTTATAAAAACGAATACAAGTTTATGGTCTTTTGTGGTTTTTTTTTTTTCTAGGCATCTTTAGAAGAGGTCTGAGCTCGTCATCTGCTGTGACTCAGACTGTTACACCAGGACAAAACATCACACTGCACTGCAACATCTCCCCTAGCACTGAGATGGTGTGGTACCGGCATATCAATGACGAGCTCACAATGATCATATCAGCCATGAGAGGAAACCTTAATAAAGAGCTAGCAGAGAATTACAACAAAGATCCTGAACACTTCATGACACTTTTTCAAAATGTAAGTTTGTTTTTTTTCCGAATGCTGTCTTAGAATCTTCTTTTTAGACTTAATATTCTTTTCGAATGTTAATGTATTCTCAGAGTGTGAAGGAGTGTGTATTACACATAATGCACTGTGAGGGATGAAGTTGATTATTTTCCTATAACAGCATAACCCATAAGTGTTTTTTTTTTTTTTTCCTTTTATACGACAACAATTTACCAGTTACAATTTTTTTTACCTTTATTTATTGAAGAATGACACATCATACAGTTTATCCATTTAAAGTTACATTTAATGTTGTGGAATGTCTAAGAAACAAGTTAGTTCCTGTTCTCACTTATGTTATAGCAGCTATAAACAGTTGTTCTGTCACTTAAAAAAAAACAAAACAAAACAAACAAAAAAAAAAACACACAACTTGTCATGTTACCAAGACATTCCCACAAGCTGACACTGGAGACTCCTTCCATAAATGTTAAAATGGAAAATTCACTGTATAAATGATCATTTTTTAAAAATCTGTTTATATGGCGCGTCTGCTGTACGCGTCCCTGCGAATGAGCTGTTACTATAGAGACGATAACGTATTAGAACGAGCGCATTAATATAAACCTGCACTACTGTCAGAGCTGCTGTTATAGAAAATTAATCAACACCTTCTGACCAATCAGAATCCAGAATTCAAGACAAGTACTTTTTACAAATTAGAATTCAGGACACGGCCGCGGTGTCTCTCTGAGTCTGATCATCGTGGACATCAGACTGTCTGATATGGGCCTGTATTACTGTGGTGCCAGAGAGGGGAGGAGTATGAACTTCGCAGGAGCTATCTCTCTGCAGTTTACAGGTGAGAGATTGAAAATTAATCTATAAAAATATATTTTCCATGTCTTTCTAGGATACAGCGCCCTACTCCCTATGCACTACTAGGGTATGAATTCATTTCTACACCTATATCAGTTTACTACAATCTTAGAAACAAAGAATTTTATCTAGTATTCTACAGCGTTCTTTAGTTTGTCAGTTTGGGGAAATCTTTAATAGTTCTACTGTTGAAGAAGCGTTCCTGAGTAGAACCTCTTTTTGGAAAAATATGCCATAACTCTTGAGGAAACCATTTGCATTTTATCTAAAACTCTAACGGATTCTTTGTCTAAAAGAAGTTCGTCTGTCTGGAGGAAACCCGTAAATGTTCCATGTAGAAGAAGACTTCTACATTCAAAAGAACACCTGAGGAACCCCTTGAGTTCGAGGACTGTAACGAGTAAGAAGATGAATACCCAATGGGTTCCTATTCAATTGATACACTCTTAGAACAAACGGGGTTCCTCAGGTGTTAACAGTTGGCTAACAGGACCCTAGAACGCTTATGGATTTTTCAAATAGTCCCTCTAAAGGGGGAAAATTGTAAAGGTTCTACATTATATAAGTATTCAACTCCTTTAACCAATCAAATTAGTCAGGGAAGCGAAGGGTAACTCTGAAGGAGCTGGAGAGGTGCACAGCTCAGAAGGGAGACACTCCACAACACTGCATTTTATGGAGGAATGGTGAGCTGTATCAAATCCCAGTTGGAGTTTCGAAAAGGCATGCTGGAGACAAAGCAAATGTGGAAAAGGTTTCTCTGGTCTAATGTGATCAAAATGTAACTTTTTGGCTTTGGCACAAACTGCTACATTTGGTGGAAACCCAACACTACTCATCACCCTGAGAACACCATCCTCACTGTGAAGCATGGTGGTGGTAGCATCATGTTGAGAGTTACCCAACGCCTCTTGGTAGCTTGTCTTGACTAATACCCTTTATATGTTCTGTAACAAACTCTGGGTTCTTCCAGGAACAGGTGTATTTATATTGAGATCATGTGACACTTTAATTACACATAGATTGTCTCCACTCAGTTAATTATGTGACTTTTAATGGTAGCTGTTTACAACAGAATTATTTTAAAAATGTGTAACAATGTTTAGAAAGAAACTAAGTTAGAGATCTAAAGCCATCACCCATCCAAACCACCCTTGAAGAACATTTACTTAAGATACAGTATAACTGAAAATTTGTGTTCAGACAGACTTCCATTCAAAAAGAGTTCTTCAAGGCTTCTTAGCTGTCACATCAGTCTTTAGCACCACCTTTGGCTACTTCGAGTACTGCGTGATGCCATATGGGCTTTCTTCAGCTCCAGCACTGTTCCAGTGTCTTAATGATGTACTCCATAAATACTTAGAAGATTTGTCATTGTTTGCATAGATGGCATCCTCCCCCCTCCAAAGAGACTCACATGGACCATGTAACCCAGGTTCTAAAATGTGCTGGAGGAGTGGCATCACTGGTTGGAGGGTGCTAAATATCCATTCATGATCTACACAGACCACAGAGCTCTGGAGAATATAAAGACTGTAAAAAGCTTGAATTCATGACAGGCAAAATGGGCAAAGTTCTTCTCAATGTTCCAGTTCACCCTCTTGTAAATTCCTGGCTCAAAGAACCCCAAGGCCGATTCCCTCTTACATTGTCATCCAGCTCCTCCTCAAGAGCACTGCAAAGAGTTCATTTTACTATGGTCCCTGTTCATGGGCTTTGTAACCTGGGAGGTGGACCAAGAAATAGACCCCAGAACAACGAGCCCCCCTTACTGTCCCACCGGCAAGAAATACTCCAAATCACTCCACCTGATTCCTCGTCCGTGCCTACCGTGAGCCTTCGAAACAGCCGAACTCATTTTTAACCACATGTCCTGATATTTCAGAATCCCAGAAGACACCGAGTGTGACAAAGGCACTCAGTTCTTTTCGAGAGTATGGTGAGACTTCATGGAGAAACTGGGAGTGTCGTTCAGCCTCTCTTCAGGAGATTGGACACTTCCTAAGATCATTCTGTGCCACTAATCAGTACGACCAGGCCCGGTTCTTATCCTGGGCAGAATATGCCCAGAATTCACTCCACTATTCTGCCTCACAACTCACGCCATTCCAGTGTGTTGTACTCTAACAACCTCCCTTGTTTTCTTGGAATGCCAATCCCACAGATTCCTCTGCAATCGATGAGTGGTTTCAATGAAGCCACAAATAAACATTCAATGCGAAGTATTGCGCAGTGTAACCTCGTCTCCTGATATACCAAGCCTTACTGTTCATGATTGTTTGTCTGGTGTTGATCTTTGTTTGTCCCCTGGTTTCATACAAGTCTTGCCATGTTTGATCATTGCTGGACGTCTGCCTGTGTATACTTACCTCAGCTTTACTTCACAATTAGGATTTGTTTGCCTATTGTTAAAACAAAGCCTTTTAACTGCACCTGCAACCATCTCTGCCGCCTGACTTTAGCATCCTGAAAGTGCTTTACAAGTGGTTTATTCCTCTTAAACCACACCAATATGCTATTCATTAAAGAATGCAGATCATACGTTTTATCCGTTTATAGTTACATTTAATGATGTGCTTAGTTAGTTCCTGTTGTCACTTACGTTAGAGAAGCTATTATCAGTCATTCCCTCACCAGCCTCTCATTCTTCCTCTCTTTTAAAGTTAATGTGACAAAAAAATTGCAGCTTTTTACTGAGAAACCACAAAGCATAAACTCCTCTTACTTAGTTACAGCTTTACCTCTGTCAGTTACAAAGCCCTGACACTGGAGACTCCTTCCATAAATGTTAAATAAACGTCTTCTTCCAGAAAAGTTCACCATATCAACAGTTACACATGAATTATTAATCTCTTTATGTGGAGAGTCCCCCATACAAGTTCCT
>CM074982.1:1017566-1020143 GCA_037576825.1 Pangasius krempfi | reverse complement strand
TTCTCTAACATAATATATATATATATATATATATATTTATTTTTATAATATATATTTATATATATATATATATATATATATATATATATATATATATATATATATATATATATATATTTATACCTGTGATTTGCAGCTGCACTACTGTCAGAGCTGCTGTTATAAAAAAAAAATAATAATAATCAGCACCTCCAAACTAATCAAAATGCAATCAGTGTGATGTTTCTTCCTGATCTACCAGTGAGGGATGAAATGAAACTGTCATTTGTTCATGGAAACAGAGTGAAGACCACCAGTTTCTCTGTAACACTTAAAAAAAACATATTAGCCCATGTTTTCAGTCACCACACTCATAGTGAAACTCAAGACCCCAGTTCGTTTTTAAGGCTTTTTTCAGACTCAGTGCTCTGGTTTTATTGAGAAATGCCCATCTCAGTAAACAGTTTCCAGCCACAGCCTGACATGTTCACTCCTTTCCTGTTCTTCACTCACGACACGCTGTGGTTTTGTGTTTCAGATGCGGTGAAGTACGTGTCAGGGAGTGCGAAGTGCTGGACGGCTCTCATTTCTGTCTTCTGCGCACTCACTCTCATGCTCACGCTCTGCCTCGGCCTCGTCTACAAACGAGGTGAGAGGAGAAACCTTGAAATTTTCGGGAAGGCTTTGTCATTTTGTTTTAAACACTTGATTCAGCACAAGATGTTCTTGGGTGAATCACGAATGCCTCCCTTGAAATAACATTCCTCACACCCTATCTAGTGCACTAAGTGTACTATATCTCCAAGAACAAGCCATATTGGATTCAGTTCCCTATTTAATAAATAAAATAATAGCCTCACTTTATGTCCAATATAGAAATTCCTGAATACTCTATGTACACTACACTGTGCATGAAGTAATAGTGTAGTGTACATCTAGAAAGTAGGGAGCCATTTTAGATTGAGGGCCTTACTGCATGTTGTATAACTCCTGCACCCAGTTTAGTGCACTTGATATAGCAAGCCATTTGGGATTTAGCTTCTTACTCACTAAAAAGTGTACTACCTAGTGTAATAAATTACATCTGAACCTATTTAATGCACTTTTAAAGGGAGTGTGGAACCATCTGAGATTTAATTTCATGCTCACTACATACATACACTTCTATGGTTATTGTGCTTATATAGAATATAGAAGAATATATAGAATAGCTTCTGATTAAATGTGTACTTGTTTATAGTTATAATAGCAATATTTGGGTTGAACTAGATTTAACTGAATGACTATATTTGAACTGAAATATATTTCACTTCACCTGTATTAGAGTTAAACAATATTTGAATTAAACTACATTTGACATGAGCGATATTTGAGTTGAAGTACTGTATACTTGGGATTAGTAACACTTAGGTTCAAATATATATTTGAGTTTAACTATATTTGAATTGAACAATATTTGAGTTGAACAATATTCAAGTTAAACTATATCTGATGTTAAATATATTTGAGTTAAGATACATTTAATTTAAACTATATTTGAGTTGATTACTATTTGACTTGAGCAATATTTGAGTTGAAATATATAGTTGCAATTAGTTCTATTTGAACTGAACTATATTTGAGTTGAACTAATGTCAGTTAAGCTATATTTTATTTAAACTACATCTGAGTTGATGACATATTAGCGATATTTGAGTTGGATATGTTTGAGATGAACTATATTTGAGTTAAGTAATTATAAGGATTTATCTCTTTTCAGGCCTTCCTTCATCCTCCTGTATGAAGTGTGTGAAAGATAATGACATGAAGGTAATACAGCGCATTTTAACCAAGTCACATTGTTCTCTTTAAGTTTTATTATTTCCATTATCGGAAATAAATCTCCACAGCTAGGTTTAAATCAAATCAGGATTGTGACTGATTGTGATTTTAGACTCAGAGCAACTCAAATATGACTTTCATCTATTTTAAGGGGAAACATAACGACACACACTTTAGTTATAGTTAATAAAATGTCAAGAGGCTATTAGCATCACACAGATATGAGCATGCTATTTACATCAGCCTGGAGTTCATTCAAGAGACAAATTCAGTTCATGTGTAAACCCGCATTCAGTATATCCTGTGGGAGTTAGAGCTGAACTGAAAGCGGCCCGATGAGCTGTACGCTACTTTTAAATAATAACAATCATGTATTGTTCCAAACGGTTTCTGTCACGCACCTGCTTTATCTAATATTACCCAGAGACAACAGCATGCAAATGAGAGTCGGTTTTTCTCAGGGAACTTCCACGAGTGTTTACAGAAGCACAAGGTCAAAAGACGAGCAGACTAAACAATTGGCAGAAAATCACAAAAACAAGCTAGCAAGGTCAGAACGTAAATATTTCTCACAGATAATGGATTATAGATAATCAAACACACAAACAATGGTTTATTAACGCTGCAAAGGTAAGGCTCAAGATAAACGCAGGTATGCCAGATGCTAGGCTTTATGTTAACAGTAACAGGAGTCTAGAATTGTTTCACTAAAATGAGTCACTAGCAGAAATATTAAGAGTATTTCAGAGCTAATTAAGTAGCGAATTAGTTTCTAGT
>CM074982.1:1010066-1015066 GCA_037576825.1 Pangasius krempfi | reverse complement strand
GCACAATCATTTTCAAGTGAAACTTCATTTATTACTTTTGTTATCTATAACCTTTAATACAGGATTCGTGAAGTGAGGATGCAGCACTCACCTCATCATTATAGCTCCTCAATCGATCTGTCAGACGCGCACACACACACACACACACAAACACGCACACACACGCAAACACGCACACACACACATCAGTAATTCATTCATATTCATTAACAGTTTATATTTTAACTTTAACTTCACACTCGCAAGTTACGAGTCTCTTGTGTCGCTTGTAGTTTCTGTCTTGTGGGCGTGGCCTGTCCAGTGTTTTATTTATTTATTTAGTTCTGATGTGAAGCAGTCGAAGCTCTATACAAATTAAATAACACACTAATCAGTGTAAAAAAAAAACGACTCGTGATTTACACGTTCCGTGCTCGGCTTTATTCTCAGATTAGATTAGCAAAACAAGCTAACTATACTAGCTACTTACACTCACCCGAGGCACTAACGATCTCTGCTACTTCCTTCCAAGCTTTAATTTTCTTCCTAATGTCTCTGTACACATTTATCGAAACATCGTATGTGACAGGAGAAGAAGAAACAACCGTTAATGGGAACTAATTGCAGCTAGGAACTAAAGTTGTGAGCGGGGAACTGAAGAAACGTCGCACCACACACGCCGCAGGATTCATCTGAGGAATTATTTGACGACGATTGTTTGGATTTATTGCTTCTTTACATCATCATGACTAATTTGCATATCAGTGAGAAAACAAACCTGAAGTCTAATGTTGCTGAAATCGAGGCATCGTGTCGCCCAGGTACGAAGAAAACGAATGTTCAGCTGGCGCTCGCTAGCGTGTGAACATAGCGTTAGTTCGTTTTTTTTGTTTGTTTGTTGTTTTTTTTTTACAAAATATCAGTGCAAGCAAAAATAATAATTACAGGTCAGTAATATCCATAAAACCTGAAATAAACTTTGTGTATTCTCTCGCCACACTGAGAGAATTTAAATAAGTGGAGCCCTTTATCCGTATACAGAACGCTTCACGTTAAAGTGTTAGCAGATTTAAAGGAACTGACCTGCTGAGTGAAGCGTCACTGCGTCAGCACCGTTACTGTGCGTCTTCCGCAGACGCTGCGCACTCTCCTCTGGCTGAAGGTCTAATAAATAAAATTAAAACATAAATAGTCAAATATTTATAAACCCACAGCTATGAAAACTCCTACACGCTAACCCGAGGACTCAATTATTACACGCTTTAAAATGGTCTTTCCTTTAAAACGTATTCAATCATAACGACTTGCTAGCAAGAAGCTTGCTAGCTATATTAAATGCTAACAATGCGGTGAGCTGAGGAGCGTCAGAATTAAATTCAGTCAAACCTAATTTTAATGTTCTTGTTAAATAAACAGCTTTAGTTGCCATTTACAGCCATAACGCAGGTACAGCAGTGCATTCTGGGTAACGTGTACACTCAAACAATCTG
The DNA here is from genome assembly GCA_037576825.1 of Pangasius krempfi. Classification (NCBI taxonomy): domain Eukaryota; kingdom Metazoa; phylum Chordata; class Actinopteri; order Siluriformes; family Pangasiidae; genus Pangasius; species Pangasius krempfi. Next base: position 1,013,597 of record CM074982.1, on the reverse strand, counting down.
CTAATTATGTGGCAAATGTCTAGTGAATGAAAGTTTTGATTAAAGGAGCGATTAAAGGGGTAATTCTGCTGAGAGTTGCCTTATAAGGGAAAAGGGGGTGGAGCTAAACTGGTCCGTTATGGGTGGGCGGGGTTAATTTCCAGGTGAGCAAAATGTAAACAGATGAAATTAGTGAATCCACAACAGGGCAAAATTACAAATCACAGTTTTTGTGTTAGATATATTTATATTTATTTTTATCAGATTTATTATTTATAATTTTATAATTTCCTTTATAACACCTTTAAATATTACAGACTGTAGCTTTAAGGTATTTTCTGGACTTCTTTTTATTTGAAATGTTTCCCTTTTTGTGGAAGAAATTTATAGAAATATACTTTTTTTTATTAATGTTGCAGTTTATAAATATTTCACCTGTAGTTTTTTTTCTGCTGCTGAACTTCAGACACATGATCACCGACAGCAGAACGACTGTAACCACAGCTAACACACACAGCGCGAGGACGGCAACCAGCACCACTGACACACACACACACACACACACACACACACGTGAACATGTATACAGATGTGCTACTAGGCCAAAACTTAAACATTCCTAAGCAGCACCTGATGTACAGTATGGTTAAGCGGGACATGTGTGAGAGCTTTCGTTTATTAGTATTATTTTTTACACCAGACTTTGTGACTGAGTGAACGACCACAACCCAAGGGACTCCAAGAATGTGTTGTTTTTTTAAAATCCACCTCTAGGTGGTGCTCTAACTCACACTCAGCATCAAATCACGATTCTTCTTTCTCCTGATGACTTGGAAGGTGTGGAGTGGAACTAACTTGTGATTTTCCAATGAAGAAGTCAGATACTTTTAATTATTTCAGTTTTTTCGCTTCTTCTCTTAAAGGGTTTATCCGATCATCCATGAAATTTGGGTCACAGCATTGTGAAACACGATTCTCTGATTTTTGAACTTTCACACTTCAGCAGTGGCTTGATATATTGCCATCGGAATTAGTAAATCTCCTCAGGACCAAGCGTTATTGGTCCCAGTGGCTTCTGGTCTTGGGCAAAAAAAAGTGCTTGGGCCTTTTAATTGCTGCTTGAAGAGTTACATCATTACACCATTCCTGCTATGAGCTGCAAGTATTTTTACTCATAACAATTTTATCACATTTCAGTATTAATTCTTAAATGTGATGATCAACAGATGTAGTAGAAATGTAGAAATGTAGAAATGTAGTCTCCGAATCACAGCCACACCCCCGAGTAGTGATTAGACAGTGATTACCTTTCAGTGTGGCACGACTGCAATGCAGTGATGAAAGTGAAAGGGGAATTACATTCACTTCTGACTGAAGTCAGCATTTAATGTACAAAATATATATATATATATATATCTCAATGCTCTGCTGATGGTCTTTCCTTAAAAAGATGTAAGGGAAGGTCTTGCTTTTCAGTGGGGAACGTTTCCTGCATGTCACTACTGAAAGACAATACTCTATGTGTGTGTATTGTGTATTTGTGTTACGAGAGTGTTTTTTGACTCTGACGCTGGATGTTTTCTATTCATACAGTGCGTAGGGAGTGTGATTTGGGACACGCCCACAGGGGACGGATGAGTGCTGAGTGTGTGGTGTACAGAATAGTTTACTTGGATTATGGCTTGTCTGTGTTAGTGTGCAGTCGGTGTACCATTTCCAGACTTCTGAGGAACGTTATTTCCCGACTCTGTTGTTTCTGGAAGGCAAAATTAACATTAGTGTATTAGTTAAAAAACATTAATAAAAATTATATAGAGTATTAATGAACACACACACACACACACACACACACACATGTGAAACAGTAGAAATGGCGTTTTAGTACCTACAGTAGGACACCGCTGTGTGTTGCTCTCTGCAGATTTACATAAAGTTCATTAAAATTCACTCAATTTGCACATGCACATAAAATATAAAATGCACATAAAGGTCCTGACACAGCTCTCGAAGCAGTAAACAGATATTTAATTCACAGCTGTTATTGGCGAAAACCACTCGCTCTTTTCACATTTATTGATTTATATCAGAGATTAATTTTTTTTAAAGATTTTATGTGAATTAAAACAAGCAAAGGTTGCCATGTTGGCTGTTTTATCTCTCAGCCGAGCTTCACCTGCTGATAATTCAGCATATTAAAAACTATCATTCTAAAACTCAATATATTTAAAAAATATATATATATTTAAAATATATTTATGTATTTGAGAGCAATTAATGCATTAGACATAATCACAGTTATAATTCTACATTATAATGAACTTATTTTTACCCTCAATACCATTAATCACATGAGATGTTGCCAGATTGAACAGTTTCACCCCATGAAGATTATTATTATTATTATTATTATTATTATTATTATTATTATTATTATTATTATTATTATTATCATCCTGACTGAACATTAAAAATGTCTTTAATGTGATAAATATCATGTTCTGATTATGAGCTAAATTCTGCCCCTGTAAAATAATATAGTAAAAACTGCTTCATGTGTAATGAGGGTTTTTTTTTTTAAGAAAGAGTTTTAAATTAAGATAAATAAATAAGTATTACATTTGTAAGGTTTATTTATTTATTTATTTATTTATTTATTTATTTATTTATTTATTTATTTATGGTTTTGTTGAGAGTTTAGTGTTTGGTTTTACATGAATTTTTATGAAACTTTGAATTTTTATATTTTGCATTTTTTTTTAGAACATTTCAGAAAATTTAAAGAGCCTTTAAAGAATATTTCAGAATCAGGTTTTTAAAAATGTATCTATTGATTAAATACAGTATATCAAAATAAAACATTTTTAATTTTTTTACTTTTTAGAATATATTGGATGAATATATAAGCAGATATTATTATTATTATTATTATTATTATTATTATTATTATTATTATTATTATTACTATTTGAGAATTTATTGTATATAATTTGAGACCTGACCGGATGTGACAGTAACAACAGCGATGTCTTTGCCGCTGCAGAAGTACGTCCCTGAGTCGAGCCGCTGTATGTTGAGGATCTGTAGGTGGTTTGAAGTGTGTGTGAAGCGTGAGTCTGGATCCGACCGTTCCTTTATGACCGTTCCGTTCTTGAAGCGTGTAGAGATGAACTCTTTCTTCGATTCGGCGGTGTGTTTAAAAGCCCAGCGCTGCTTAGGCAACGTACAACGCAGATACAGAGTTCCACCTTCACACACAACAACATCATAACCTGCACAGCGAAAAATAAAAATAATAAACACAAAGAAAAATATAAACACAAACATAAAAGCACAAATACCTGTGAGTACGGTGACGTGTGAGGTGTACCTGTGAGTATGATGGTGACGTGTGAGAGGTGTACCTGTGAGTATGATGGTGACGTGTGAGGTGTACCTGTGAGTATGATGGTGACGTGTGAGGTGTACCTGTGAGTACGGTGACGTGTGAGGTGTACCTGTGAGTATGATGGTGACGTGTGAGGTGTACCTGTGAGTATGATGGTGACGTGTGAG
>CM074982.1:964933-982157 GCA_037576825.1 Pangasius krempfi | reverse complement strand
CACAACAGCCATCACACTGCACAACAGCCATCACACTGCACAACAGCCATAACACTACACAACAGCCATCACACTGCACAACAGCCATCACACTACACAACAGCCAAAACACTACACAACAGCCATCACACTGCACAACAGCCATCACACTACACAACAGCCATCACACTGTACAACAGCCATCACACTACACAACAGTTAGTGGTAGCTCAGTGGTTAAGACATTAGACTGCTGATTGAAAGGTCATGAGTTCAGACTTCAGCACTGCCAACCTGCCGCTGTTGGGCCCTTGAGCAAGGCCCTCAACCCTCAACCTCAAATCTGCTAAATGCTGTAAATGATTACACTGTTCACACACTCCACTGCACTGACATCACACTCTTTCACTGCATTTAAAAAAATTTATATTTATTCTTATTTTGTTTCATTTATAATGTTAAATTACTTTTAGTATACTTCTAACTCTCTGTGCTGCTGTAATAGGTGCATGAGTAAAACGATCAATCTCTGGGAGAGGCTGTTTACCGAATTATTCCTCCACAGTGTCTCTGATGTCGAACATGAACCATCACTTGCGTTTTTCTTGTCTACACACAACAGTGGGGGATAAAATAAAACTAATTAAAACAAAACCTTGAGTTATCTGTTATATAAAATATAAAATATACAGTATGATTCAGCTGTATATCATAAAACCGATAAGTACAATTTTACCCGGGTTCAGGTTTGCTGGATAGTCTGCCAGGACGTAAATTGTTTTGCATGGCTTCTCACTTCCTGTAAAATAAATAAATAAATAAATAAATAAACACACAAACACACACAAATAAATCCTTTAATACTTACTGTATACACATATCAGGATAAGTTTAAATAAAATTATGACTTCAAAATGTTGTAAAACCTCTGACCGTTTTCTGAGAGTATTTTTACAGATACTCTCTCTCTCTCTCTCTCTCTCTCTCTCTCTCTCTCTCTCCTGGGTGTGTGTGTGTTTTGGTGCTTGTAAATATACCATTTAATACTAACTACACTCTACACAATTAACCTGAAGAGTTAAGCTAATACAATATAATGAAGCTGATAAGAAACAATAAAATTAGAACTGTCTTCATTTAAAATGGATAAAATAATCATATTTTAGCATATAACTACAGGAAGTGAGTAAAGTGGTCTCGCAAATTAACTTTGCACAAAGTAGCAAAAAAAAGAAGTTTTATTTAACTTCTGCAGTGTAAACACCTCTGTCTTGAACATGTCGGAAAAGTTAAAGTTCCAGCTTCACCTCTGACTGTTACAAAGCTCTGACACTGGAGACTCCTTCCGTAAATGTTACATAAACGTCTCGTTACAGAAAACTTCAGCATATCAACGATTACACACGGTTTTTATCGTTTATGTGGAGCTTCCGCTGTACACGTCCCTGTGAAGGAGCCGTTACTGTGAGTGAAATGGAGCTCATGCCGTGTATACGTCACTCCGGCTGAAAGCAAAGTACAAACGAATGATAAACGAATAGGTGCAACTATAAAAAAAATCAAAAATGATATTCTCACCTGGTGTTGTAGCTGGTGCAAAATTGTCGATGGTTTCATAATAATGTTCTGTGACACAAGGTTCAGGAGCTGAAACACAAAATAGACATAGTCTTTAGTGTTAGTTTGTTAGTATTGGTACCCCACTGATGATGTGTTTAATGTCGATGCCTCACACTGTGTTCGGAAGTTTCCTTTCCACAATAACATGACGAGCCCAACACCGGCCAACATGGCAGCGATAACCAACACCAGAGAAGAGAACTCTGAAAAGATTTACAGTGAAGATTTTATTTCATCAGAAAGTGTGGAATTCAGATCATTTCCATATTTATAATTAAATATGTTTTAGAAAGGCTCAGTAAAAAAAAGCCCAAATTAGAAAAAGTATCCATCATCATCTTCATCATCTTCATCATCACCACCATCATCACCATCATCATCATTACCATCATCAACATCAACATCATCATCATCACCATCATCATTACATCATCATCACATCATCATCATCATCATAATCACATCATCATCACATCATCATCTTCATCATCGTCATTATCATGATCATCACCACCATCACCACCACCATCATCACCATCATCATCACCATCATCATCATTACCATCATCAACACCACCACCATCATCATTACATCATCACCGTCATTATCATGATCATCATCACCACCACCATCACCACCATCACCACCATCATCATCACCACCATCATCACCATCACCATCATCATTACATCATCACCATCATCATCATTACCATCATCAACACCACCACCATCATCATTACATCATCATCATCACCATCATCATCACATCATCATCATCATCACATCATCATCTTCATCATCGTCATTATCATGATCATCATCATCACCACCATCACCATCACCACCATCATCACCACCACCATCACCACCATCACCACCATCATCATCACCACCATCATCACCATCACCATCATCAACACCACCATCATCATTACATCATCACCATCATCATTATCACATCATCATCATCATCATCATCATCATTATCACATCATCATCATCATCATCATCTTCATCATCGTCATTATCATGATCATCATCACCACCATCACCAACACCACCATCACCACCACCATCATCACCATCATCATCACCACCACCATCATCACCACCACCATTACCACCATCATCAACACCACCATCATCATTACATCATCACCATCATCACCACCATCACCATCATCACCACCACCATCATCATCACCACCATCATCATCACCACCACCATCACCATCATCATCACCACCATCATCATCACCATCATCACCACCACCACCATCGCCATCATCATTACCATCACCATCATCATCATCACCACCATCACCATCATCACCACCACCATCATCATCACCACCACCATCACCACCATCATCACCGCCATCATCATCACCATCATCACCACCATCATCATCATCATTAACAAATTAATGACAGTACCTGCTTTTCCCAGCTTCTGTTCAGTTTCATGTTTTCTGTGTTTCACTAAAACCAAATAAAACAGATGTTGTGATTATTATTATTATTATTATTATTATTATTATTATTATTATTGTTATCCAGTACCTGGTGTTTTTCTCTCATGTGAATCGTCATCTTCATCACTGTCTAAAAGCGAGTGTGACATTTACAGTGGCGTTAATGTCTGTTTTAATCACAGACTAAAACAGCTGCAGGATAAAATACCAGAACTGCAACAGCCAGAAATCAGATCGAATATTTCCACCTAACGACTCTGAAGTTGATTATTTTCCTATAACGGCACGTCCCTGAGTGCGTCTTTCCTCTTATACCAAAGATTACCTTCTTAATAAAGAACGTCACATTTTTATTGATTCATAGTTACATTTAATGTTGTGGAACATTCTCAAAAATATTAGTTCCTGTTGTCACTTACGTTATAGCAGCTATAAGCAGTTATTCCCTCACAGCTTTACCTCTGACTGTTGCAAAGCACTGACACTGGAGACTCCTTCCAGAAAACTTCACCATATCAACGATTATCACACGTTTTACTTAATTAAATAACACATTTTCAGATCTGTTTATTATTAATCTTACAGCTGTTACTATGGAAACAATAACGAATTGGAACGAGTGCATTAATATAAACCTGTCGTTCATGTTACAGCTGGAGCTACTGTCCAATCCGTGCAGCGCAAACCTTCTGACCAATCAGATTTGAGAATTCAGCAGCAATTATCTTGTTGATTTCAGTACAGCGGAGACGTCTTACCACGTCTTGGTCTAGTTTTTCTGCCTCCTTGTTTCCTCTTTGTAGGCTCTGTAAAGGAAAAAAAACATATAAAAGAGTTTATTCACGTCACCGGTGTGAATCTCACAACATTGAATCAAACTAAATAAGACTTCTTCCACATTATAACACCAATCATAGTGACGTTTCCTAACGCAGAATGTTCTCTGTAACACAACCACAACATCTTACTCTGTTCTTGCTCCGGCTTCCTGTCTGTTCGTTTAGCCGTGGCGGGTTTGCCATCAGTCACTGGAGAATCAATTCATATAAAAAATAAAAAGAATCAACTCTGAGTGTCCCATTTTGCTTTAGAGAAAAAAAACATTCACAGCAAAAACAACAATGCCACTACCACAACTACTACTACTGTTATTATTATTATTATTAGTAGTAGTAGTAGTAGTAGTAGTAGTATAATACAGCACATTTGTTTTGAGCCAGGTGTTAGTGAAGAAGGAAACTACATCATAGAACACATGGATTAATGCTGTGTGTATTTGGACACCAAAGGTCTTACTGCTGCATCAGAATTATGAAAATAATTAAAATCCTGTAATCTTGTTTTTCTATCTTTTTTTTTTTTTTTTTTTTTTGGATTTCTACTAAGTTCCTCTCTACGTCTTTCATCAGTAAGTCACTTAAAGTGACGCAGGCTGAAGGTCTTTCCATATCGCAACTCCAGTGACTCCAGCGTCAGCTTCCTGTTGCCACACTGGACTAATTCGACTGATTTCTCCGCATTTCACACACTTTAACATACACCAGCCACCGTGAGTTAAATACATCGGGTCCATGTAGAGAAACTGGCCTCGATTTATTCATTCATGGCTGATTAAAAAAAAATAACCACCATATCACCTCAGCCGCTCCGTACGCGCCCAAATATTCTGCATGTCTTTATTTCATGATGTAATAGGTGTATTATGTATCTGTAGCACAGATTAAACAGGTGGCATAGGTGATGCATTTATCTGTTACTCCTTTATTGAGCTAAATTTTTTCCTTGGAATATTTAGAATATCACCAATCAGTGTGTGATATACATAATCATATTGTAAAAATTTCTAAAAAATTATGAACGCTTCATGCTGCAAAGGCAAGCTCCGCCCCAGGAACATCTCAAGTGCTATAAAATTCAACAAGTTCTATGTAGTAATAACTTTTTACAATTGATAGCTACTTAATATTAATTTTTGAGTGAACACTACTTAGGCTTTGTCTGTTACACTTGCTAAATAAGACTTTCTGTGGATTCTGTTTTATAAGTTTTCTTTCTATTTCCTTCATTTTTAAAGAAAGCTTTTGGGCTTTAGGCAAAAAGTGCCATTGCACCAGAGCAAGTCCTGTTTTTCCTCATAGAAATGGGACACATATAAAGTCACCTGTGTGAAACAGGAGCGATACGACCGCACGCAGATCAAACTCAGTGTTAAACCCACCTTTAATGGGAGTCACAGTCAGATTGACTGCAGGAACTGAGTTACAGTAGTAAATCCCCGAGTCTGACACAGACAGATTCTTTATCACGAGTGAGAAATTAGTTAATAGAATGATTCGCTGATCTGGATCACGTTCAGCAGTGAGGATGTCCGCTCTCTGTCCACCATCGCCTTTACTCCAGGTTACATTACCGTCATTTTTACAGGAGAGGAAGGAGTTACTTCTCTCTGTGTGTCTCTGAATGGACAAGCCTGTAAGAGTAAAAAATAGACGTGTAAATGTCCCTCTTCCAGATGATACAATATGCGCTATGATATATTTAAGCGACTAACGGCCTGATACACTTCAGTTGACTACTGATTCAATATGATTCAGTTCAGGCCTGATTCAGATCTGGTTCAGTATGATTAAATTCAGTTCCCAGTACAGGAAAATCTTTAGAACAGAGGAGGTGGTTTTATTATGATTATTATTTGGTTTTCAATGTCAAATATCACTTTTCAACCATTTCCTTTTTCGATTTGAATTGGATCTAGGCTTGTAAATCGATGCAGCTTTATTCTATCAACTGCTGGAGCGATTTTCTGTTTCAAATCAGTTTTTCTTTACACCCCTAGTCAAAAAAACTGAAATGTGGTCAACAAACACAACTGCAGAAACATTTCAAACAATCCTTCGACAATCACATCACACATTCTGTCTCTTTTTGGCTTTAATTTTATTCCCCACGTCCGTGGCAGTTAAACAGAACTGAATTGTGTGAGCATTTACACATCCATTTAAGAATAGCAACTAACCAAAACAAGAGAAGAATGTATAGCATAAAAGAAAAATGGTCTATAACTCTGCATTTAAAATGAATTCATTTAAAATTTCGCGATGGAAAAGACTAGACTATTATTAACTATTATTTATCACTACAGATGAACACAGTATAAAAGTGCACTGTGGTTTACTCACCACTTTCAGCTGTGCGTGCAGTGATACAGAGCAGGAGAGTGGTTAAAGTGAGAACCCACATTGTCTGCGGTCTTTTGCCAAACTGATCTAAAATCATTTGGGTTTGGTTTCAAAATGAAAACCAATAAGAGGAAGTAGCGAAGAATGACGCATTCTGCCAGACGTGTGGGTTCATCGTTGCATTACTGCTGTATGAAATGGTTATTTCCACCTCCATTAAGTGCTTTAGAAACACTCTTGTGGTCAGACATCATACCAAACTTTTGTATTTGTATTGTATTTCTTGTTTATATATCATCCAGAACCTACCTAGTTATTCTGTTTTTCTTCTTCTCTTCTTCATGATCATGGATTTTCACAAAATTACATTGACTAAAATTTGACAACATGCATCGTAGGTATGTGGATTCACATCGTGGAAAGTGTGTAGAGAGCACGCTGGTCATGTGATTGCGTTCTTTTGTGGAGAGCCTGCTCCATTATTGGGAATCATCTGCACTTGTGGAGTGACCGTTAGCTCTGGACCACAGTGTTACAGTTACACAACCATGTTATAACAGTTAAAAAGAGCTCTTTACTAGCTTTTAAACAACACCAGCTCCGGACCTCTGCGATCTACAGTGGCCAAGAATTAGGCCATGGAAATCTGTCATTTTAGCGACTTTGGAGCTCTATTTCCAGTTAAAATGGCGCCTCAGGCTCTGCTACAGAGCTCATTATGTTTCAATCGATCATTTTCCCTCAGGTCAGACACTTTGTTTATTCAATCACATCTTTGGGAGAATTTATGTATTAGAATAAATGTATTAATTTATTGTAAGGTATGGTGAACCTGTAGTACCATTTGTTTTCCAACATTAAAACTATGTTTTTGATTTATTTAGTTTTATACAGACAAAAGTGCACATTGTTTATGATTTAGAAATTTAAAAAAAAAATCTTGAGTCAGAGTTTTTTCAGTTGTAATTTTTCTTCATTCAATTTTTTTTTTTTTAATATTCTGAAAATCGAATTGAATCGAATCCTGACCGGAGTGTATCATTACAGCCGTTACAGGATCTATAAATAGGCTTTAAATAATTTATTTATGACTACTCTTTAAAGTACTTGACATAAAGTAATTCAATTTAAACAAGTGCTCGCCCTGGATTGTCATCTTGATATATTTATCAAGCAATTAGAGTCGTTACTGGTGTGATATGATTTTGATGGGAATGTTAACTACAGCATGTCCCAGAAGTCTCCATACACAGGGGAAATTAGCACTTTGTCTTCCAAAATTTTTCAGACTAACTTGTATTATACATTTTTTTTTCAGATATGCTTTAAGAACGCCTTTGACAAAAGAAGAACGTATTGAAATCATTCTCATGGCTGGATCGGGAAGCTGTCGCAAGCTCGGGATGGGTTTGTACAGGAAACATGGCCAAACTGGGAGGGAAAGTTGGGAGAGACGACTCCGTATGTGTTTACAAAGAAATGGCAGTCATGTAGAGGATGTTTTGTTGATAAAGTAACAATTTGCTAAAAAGTGTTAATTTCCCCTTTGTACGTATGTAGACTTTTGGGACTCCCTGTAGTTAATCTGTGTTTTGTTTGAATTGTTACTTCAAATGCCAACACTTGTACCAGCTTGTAACATCTTTAGTGGTAAATTAGACAACAATTAAAATACCCATGAATGAGGCCATGGAAATCGGGCATTTTAGCAACTTTGGAGCTTTATTTCCAGTCAAAATGACGCCTTAGGCTCTGCTACGGAGCTCATTATGTTTCAATCGATCATGACTTTGTGCTTTCTGAAGACATTTGATAGACTTTAAATCAGTAACACACCCTCCTTAATGTTTACATCCGGCTTGATTTCAACATGAAAACCAATTGAGAGATAATAATTCATGCAGCTCGTTCTCACAGAAACAACAGTCTGTACCTGAGACCTTCTATTTAATGAGGTTAATTACAGGTGAAGCAGATGATCGCTGCTTGATCTGGTCTGTAGGTGAAGACACAGAACCAGCAGCTGAATATGGAAAGGAAATGACCTCCAAATAAAATTGTTACATAAATGTGGAACGGAGTCATTTACACACAGACACAGTGAGTCACTCTGACAAGATTAAGACGATATGACGCATTTGAGTCAAATATTCCTAAAGGTTTTTTTTATAATGCTAACAAAAAAGAAAGAGCCATAATATGAGCTCAAACATGTTGTAAGGACAGAGATTCAAGGTTTTTTCAGGATGCATGAAAAATGAGGTTGTGTGTCATTATCAAAGAATTACACAAAACACTGTATGTTGTAAAAGTTTCCAGGTGATTCACTAAAACAGGAAGTAAACACTGTGTGGCTACTTTTATTACTAATGCAAAAAAAAGTACAAAGAAGCGCGTATGTGTGATTTAGATTAATTTATTAAAGCAGTACAGGCATCCAATTATTACAAACTAAATACAGAAACTTATAGCTGCAGGTGTATGTATTATTAATAATGATATAAAGACACACTTCAGGTTTTATTTTTTGGCTTGATCTTGGCGTAGAGCGGTCCATCTTGGCCCTGGTCTAGAAATAAAGACAAGAAGTGAGATTAGATAAATACCAATGCAGAACCCTAACCCTAACCCACTATCACAGTTAGTCATATTTCATCACAGGTGAGCACAGTTATTAACCTGTAAGCACAGGTGAGCACAGGTATTAACCTGTAAGCACAGGTGAGCACAGGTATTAACAGGTGATCACAAGCAATCACTGGTAATCAGAGGTGATCACAGACGATCGCAGGTGATCATAGGTGATCACTGGTAATCATAGGTGTTCACAGATAATCACGTTATCACAGTTAATCACAGGAAATCAAAGGTGATCACAGGTATTATTAGGACGTTGGGCTACTGATCGGAAGGTCATGAGTTCGATCCCCAGCACCGCCAAGCTGCCACTGGTGGGCCCTTGAGCAAGGCCCTTAACCCTCAACTCAAATCAAAGGTATAGACTGTGATCAAACAGGTGATCACAGGCAATCAAAGGTGTGCTCAGGTATTACTCAAAGGTATAGACTGTGATCAAACAGGTGATCACAGGTAACCATAGGTAATCACCGGTATTAGCAGGTAATCACAGGTGATCAAAGATAATCGCATGTGATTGCAGTTAATCACATGCAATCATGGGTGATCACAGATGATCACATTGTCACAGGTGACCGCAGATAATCGCGCTATCACGGGTGATCACAGATAATCACATTATCTCACATGGTTGTAGGTAATCACATTATCACAGGCGATCACAGATAATCACAATATCACAGGTGACCGCAGATAATCACATTATCACAGGCGATCACAGATAATCTTGCTATGACATGTGATCACAGATAATCACAACATCACAGGTGACCGCAGATAATCACATTATCACAGGTGATCGCAGATAATCACTGAGGTGAGATGTGTGTGTCTGTTTGTGTGTGTGTTTGTGTGTGTGTGTTTGTTTGTGTGTTTGTGTGTGTGTTTGTGTGTGTGTTTGTGTGTATATACCTGCACTGCTGGATGTTGGGTCTGTTGCCAGGAAATATACAGCCTCATTCTCTCTCTCCTGATCGCCTGATAAAGCAGAGCAGTTTTCATTTTATTCATTTCTTTCCAACATGTTGTACAACAAATGTATAACATCTTTCCTGCTTCCTGTTTTCACACATTTTTTACAGCACACAATAACAGCACACCCCCAAGTGTTATATTTATTATTCCTCTTATACCACAGCAAGCGTAAACTCATCTGTCCTGAAGATGTCAGAAAACTTAAAGTTACAGCTTCACCTGACTGTTACAAAGCGCTGACACTGGAGACTCCTTCCGTAAAATGTTAAATAAACGTCTCCTTACAGAAAACTCCACCATATCAACGATCATACACGGTTTTTAATCAATTTATCATCAGCGGCACATCGGCTGTACACGTCCCTGTGAATGAGCTGTTACTATAGAAACAGTGATTTGCAGCTGCACTACTGTCAGAGCTGCTGTTATAGAGAATTAATCAACACCTTCTGACCAATCACAATCCAGAATTCATCAGTGCTGAGGATCGTGTTTATTAACGTATCCTTAATGTAAAGTGCGAGCAGCAAAATTACATAAAACTCGATTAAGAGTTTATTTGAGGTTAAAAATGAATATAGGCATCATACTAAATGTTCCTGAAGCCATGTGACCAAAACACAGGATCAGTTCATTAAATGTGTAATTAGAGTGACAAGATGAGCATGAAAACACACTGAAGTCCTTTATATAAATGTACAAAATGCCTTGATTGTCTTAGACTATCCCGATACATGATGATACACGATATGTATGCTATAAAAATAAATTAACGCTGAAATGCTTATTAATAGATGATAAAGCAGTGATATGATTACAGAAACACTGAAATATGTACCTGTGGTGTTAGATGTTGGGTTTTGTGCGAGGAAATACACGGCCTCGCTCTCTCTCTGCTGATCACCTGATAAACACCAGTTTTAAAAATCATATTATTGCTGACTATACACTTATATAAGCTGTATAATGACATTGCATTAATGCTAAACTCACCACATTGTGGGGCTTCTGGAAGACCGTTAATGGAGTCATAGACGTGTGTGACACTGAATCGTGCTACAACAGAAATAACGCTGTTTTAACATTATTACCTTCCTGCGCTTCGCTCTTTATCCGTTCTCTTACTGTATGCTATCGGGTGATGAAAGTGCTGACTCGGATTAGAGCTGTGAAGACCTGAGACACATGTAGCACTGGGACTGAGATCCCCAGCTCTGAATTTTACGTCCTGAGAGAATATTAATGTGAAGATCACCACAGTATTACACAGGGTTCACGAGAACCAAGGGAGTTTGTTTTAACTTTCTTCACTTGAAATGATCTCATTCAATGAGTGGTAGCCTGGAAGAAATCTCTACTTAGGGTGACATTTTGACAGTGGACACGGTCCAGTTTGGGGGGGTCTGTATCCTCTGTAGTCTCAGGGTCATGCTGTTGGCTGACAGGAGTGGAATCTGACGTGGTCTTCTGCTCCTCGAGCTTCGACATGTTGTGCGTTCGGAGATGCCTTTCCACTCACCATAGTAGTTTATTTGAGTTACTGTAGCCTTTCTGAACATGAACAAAGTAGACCATTTACTCTCTTTACTTTACTTAATACCTTTTCACCCTAAAATGATAGTAAAAGTTGAAAGTCTGAGCACACATTGTCTAATCAAAGTACAAATTACACAAAAGGACAGAAAGCAGAAGCGTAAGTCGAGTGATTTTGGTTCGAATGAAAAAGTCACAAATGTTCTGTTTACTGAGTTTACTGGAAATGTAGCTTGGAGCCAGTGGAGCATTATGGACTTATAGTCTCCTGATATTCTTTAAGTGTGTGTGTGTGTGTGTGTGTGTGTGTGTAAAATAATTTGCTCCAACATTATTAACATTTACAGCATTTAACAAACGCCTTAATCCACAGCAGTTTACAGATGATTGTTGTTGTTGTCGCTATCATCAGTGAGAACTCAGGAGATAATGTATTGATCAACCCTGTTGTTTAATTGTTTAGTTATTGATAGATATTAGATTTTATCCCTTCCATCTAATATCATCACCAGCTACCACTGGCGCACCTCCTCGTCATATCTGTCTTTGTACCTGTTTAGAACAAATTATCTGTTCAGTCTGAATAATGTTTTTGTATTCAGTTACACACTTCATACTGACATTGCTGACAATTAATTTAAAAGTTACATGATGAAATTAAACTTAGTATTAATGGTAAACTCACCAGGTTGTGGAGCTGCTGGAAGGTTGTTAATAGAGTCATACACTTGCACCTGGTTTTGCTGACGTGCTGAGATATGAAGCATAGGCAATACTATAGAGTCACACAATTAGGCTAAATGTAATGAGCTGCAAATAGTTTCTGATGAAGTCAACATTTCTCACTTCTCCTTTTAGTGAAAAATCTCCATATTGACAGAACCAACAGCAACACCACCAGGGAGCTCACTCCAACTGCAGCAGCGACTGACCTCCACGCTGAAAATGAGAACACATCATCATCTCACACCATGCTGGCCTTCACACTTAAGAAATTCACATTTGAAAAGGCCAGTGAAGTCTAAATAACTCAGTGAACTAACCTGTTTCATCATCATCATCATCACAACCATCACCATCATTATCATCATCCTCATTTTTTTCACCTGAGGCTAGAGTATACATTATATTGTGTGAATTAGGTACATGTTTTAGGAGTTGGATAAAAAATCAGATTAAACATATAATGTGAACTGAATGTCTGAAGTTCAAACCGTCTCTTGAATTTTCTTGTATCTTAGACACCATGCAGGTAACTCCTGAAAGTAAAGCACAGAGTAAGAATTATACAAGGTGTGGAGTCTCTGTAATCAGAGTTAGCTGAAAATGTAAAAAAGCTTCTCATAAGAACACGATAGAAATCTGATTTAATCTCCTAAATTTAAGGTTATAATTGAATGAAAGTCAAACCTTTTTTGTCTAAATTGGCATTGGTCAGCGGTTTCATGTAAATGTACCTGAATTTACAGCATACAGGAGGGGAAATGCACAACAATGTTTTTGTTGAAGCTGGTGATTTCAACTACTACTTAAATTCCACCAAAATGTGAAATGCCCCACCAGGGGCAAAACTACACTGGATAAGGTTTACACCAACATCAAGAAAGCATAAAGTGCTTATCCATGTTCCCATCTTGGATGGTTGACCACTTGTCTCTTATCCCGACTTACAAACCTGTCATTATCAAGGAGACACCAGTGTCCAGGGCAGTAAAAATATGGACAGAAGGAGCCATCTTCTGTCTTTAGCACATGAAGAGCATGCTCAATTGGGTTGAGGTCAGGTGACTGAATCTGAGCAGAAAGTATAGCTCTATACAAGTCAGAATTCATCCTGCTACTTCTGTCAGCAGTCACGTCGTCAATAGACACCACTGACCACCAGAGGTCTCCCTTGAGTGTTTTTGTTAGGTTTTTTTTTGTGTGTGTGTGTGTGTGTGTGTGTGTGTGTGTGTGTGTGTCTGTAAGTTCATTGTTTTTCACATTTTCCATGCCTGGGTTCCTGTGTGTGTATTTATTTCCTCAGTTCTTTGCTCAGTGTTTCTCTTGCCATGACCAATCCCTAGTCATTTTCTGACTATTCTGTTTTGGATTAATCTACAAACTACCTGTTTTGGGGTTTTGCCCCTACTTGTTTTGTTTTTGCCAACTTTAATCTTTTGTAATTACTCTGGGGTTTTTTTATTTCTTGAGACTTTTGTATTTTTTGTTTGTTATCCAGTTTTGACCTTGCTATGACTACTGGATTTTTGGACTCTTGAGATTTTTGTGCCTTTGGTATCTTGTGGTTTTGTTACCCAGTTAAACTTGCTTGGATGTACTTTTGGATTTTTTTTTGGAATTCTCCTTTGGCCCTTTCTTGCATTTTGAAGATTGCCTTTTTAAACAAAACTTCCAACATTTTACCCTGAACTGTGCTCTGGGTTTCTGCATTTGTGTCCACTACTTTGCTAGTGCTCCCCCTACCCCCTGAGCCCATGTGGCACAAGGGTAAAGTGTCAGTCTCTCACCCCAGCAACCTGCGCTCAAGTCCTGCTCCTGACACAGTGACCCAGCTCCCTTGGCAGCCATACATACCCTGGCCATAACACTTCCTCCACCATGTTTGATACAAGATGTGGTATGCTTTGGATCATAGGCCCTTCCTTTCCTGCTCCATACTCTTCACTTCCCATCATTCTGGTACAAGTTAACCTTGCATCAAAAACTGCTCAGGTCTTTTTTAGTAAAGTCTTATCTGGCCTTTCTCTTCTTGAGTGTTACCAGTGGTTTGCATCTTGAGGTAAACTGTCTGTATTTACATTCATGAAGGTGTTTCTTGATTGTGGACTTTGACGATGATACGCCTACCTCCTCCAGAGTGTTACTGACTTGGCTAGATGTTGTGAAGACGTACTCTTTACCAAGGAAAGAATTTGGTGATCATCCACTTTAGTTGTCTTCCAGGCCTTTTGTTGTTGCTGAGCTCACCAGTGCATTCCCTTTTAAGACTGTACCAGATTGTACAAACACTTGTCTTTTGATGTATACTATGTGTACATATATTAAATATTATTCTGTTGGTGCTTGAGAGGGCATGCAGTGTGTGGCTATGGCTTTGTTTTCCCTGTCAATGACAATAAACCTTGAGTTTTGAACCTTGAGCTGGCTTACTGTGAACTCACAGCTGAATCATAATATTCAACTATGGCTTCAGCTGGAAGTCAGATTTAGCTTTTGCCAGCCAGAGGTAACACTGGCATGATCCCAACAGTGCCTTAATGATACACTATATGGAGCTCACTGTAGAGCTTTTAAAGTGTCTACTACATCACACCTGAATTTGAGGCATGTACTTGCAAGCAGAATGGCCTGGCTGCATACCTGCCTTTGTCACTTGCAGCACATCACTGGTGGCTTTACTAGACAAAAAAATTACATTCTGGAACATGGAATAAGGATGCACCGCTGATTATTCAGGTGGGACCTCATGCATGGTGCATACCTGAAGCCATTGATCCCTCTGTGACAGGAAGCACCTCCAAAAGATTGATTTATGTGATGCCAATGGCTGGAACAGCTATCTTGCAAAGGCTATCTTACATACCAGGGCCCCTCATTAGCCCTATGGTCAAAGAAGCCCTGGAAGGAGGAATACAGGCTTCAGAATTAAAAACCAGTGCAGCTGATTGGATCGGCCAGATGGCACCCTTGAGTGGTCACTACCAAGCTTAGGTAGGGGCCCAAATAAGTTCCATCTGCATCTTATGACTTTTTCTCTGATTAACTCTGTGCTATTTCAGCACTATTGACTTAACTGTGGGTGGACCACCAATGGATGTCCTGCACCCTGTGGAGTTTTCATGAAACTTTTGTTAGCAGTGGCTGCATCAGACATGGGTTCTGATGACTAAACTGCAGTGGTATAAACTTCAGTTCTGTCATTGACCCAGCTTTGGTGGCTTAGAGCCCAGGCAATGTCCAACCCCACCAAGAAACCATTCTGTCCATGATAGTCCTATTCCTCTGGACAGAGGTACAGTGAGAAAGGTAGATCCCATGGTCAGATCAGTGGGCTCTGCTTCAACAGAGAAAAAAGAGAGGCTGGTGAGAGTGTTTATAGCTGCTATAAAGTAAGTGAGAACCAGAACTAGCTAGAGATGTACCACCACATTAAATGTAACCGTAAATGGATAAAAAGTATGATTTATCATACTATAGTAAATTTTTTAAAAAAATAATAATTTTTGGCAAATTGCTGTGGTATAAGATGAATAAAACACTCATGGATGTACTGTTATAGGAAACTACTCAACTTTGGGGTGGTAACAGTAACTCCATTTCATCACACCACCCCGTGACTCAGTATTTCACTGCAACAGCACTACACACACAGTCTTTATTACTCATCTAGCATTAGTTATGCTGGCCTAATCTAAGACTAAAATGTTAAAAATTGAACTTCAGAATTGTTTTCCATCTGAATCTTTTTCCATCATGGGTCTTGCAGTCATGATACCTGAATTTCAAATATATGGTAAGATTTAAATGTTGTGTGTACTATCGATAATGTAACAGACTTTATTCGATTCTGTTATGTTGCACTAAGTCTGGATGTACTGGCGCTCGTTATGTGTGTGTGTGTGTGTGTAATGCATTTTTCCCCTCGGGGATTGCCGTAGATAGGCAATGGGCATGCGCACTTTTTCCGCTCTAGAGTGTCGCAGGTTTTTGAGTTCTCTCTGGTGTGTCGGAGAATAAAAAGTTAAGTAGAGTTCAGACGTTCTTGTTTATTGTTTTCTTATCCATAAGTGTTTAGGCGAACCCTGCACGAACGCCCGGTCACAATAATGTTTTAACATCTTGTAATAGGATAATATTTTAATTGCTTAGCTTTATCAGTTGTATCGACCTCTGTCTCAGCTGTGCTACCTGAATGTAGAGTATTATATATTTCATTTATTTATTTTATTTATTTTATTTTTTATATTCATTTCACCTGCCAATTCCCACCCAGTACTCAGCTCTCCCCTATCACACGACAGCTACCAACCAGTGAGGGCGAAGGCTAGCACATGTTTACTCTGAGACACATGCGTACATGAGTTCATAGCCCTGATAATCAGCTAATGTCGCTGTAATTGGCTAGTATCACTGTGATTGACAGGGGAGAGAGAGGATGCCCCTCCCACCCAGAGAGTACCATCAGTTTTGCTCCATTGACTCCTCAATCAATTTTGCTCACAATCTCCGAACAGTTGTGTGAATGCTTCGCTGTTGTACCACTCAGGAGCTTTATTGATAATGTTTTTAAAAAATCTAATAGGAACACTGCAGATATGAGGTTTAATCTCCAGATAAAGCTTTGTGTGTGAAGACAGTTTAATGGATTACCTTTTCCAGGGGGAACTTTCTCTGTCTCGGCAATGCTACCTGAATGTAGAAGTAATAATAAGAGTCATACGGGTTGTGGCTTTAATGCAGATAACAACACTACAAATGAAAAAAATTAAAATGTGGTAATGTTTCACATTAAGATTCTCTTAACTGACATTGTTTACTGCATGAACTGCATTAAAAGAACAATAAACTTCAGCATTTATAAACTGTAAACTTAAACATTTTTCTAGCTTTAACAAAGGCAAAAAATAAAAAATAAAAAAATGAAAGTAACTGGTGACATGGATCCAATTAAAGCATCAATAAAAGAGGACTTACTTTGGAATCAATAACATGAATGTGCCAAAGTTACTGTATGCTTACTTTGTAATGGAGTGACAGTCAGACTGACCACAGGAGCGGCGTTACAGTAGTAAATCCCCGAGTCTGAGAGAGACAGATTCT
>CM074982.1:944069-954562 GCA_037576825.1 Pangasius krempfi | reverse complement strand
GCAAGAACCCACATTGCTGTCTTGTGTCCTGACGAAACGCACGTGAAATACTTCAGTCTGTGATTGTGGCTTTAAAACGGAAAAAAAAGAGGAACTGCACTGCGCGCAGACTGACGTGTTGATTCTTACAAAAAGCAGCGTTATGCTTGTGCAATCTCGTATACAAGCCTACATTACCTCTGTGTGAGATTCTGGGTTTCACCCTAACAGTGGCAATCACTTTTGTATATTTTATATTTGTAAACAGTTTTTCACCCCTTTTACGTATTATGGACTATTTTGTGTAGCTTGATGGAGTATTTCGGTTCCAGGTTGTAACACTAGAAAGTGTGGAAAGTTATTGTTTCCCTCTATATTCAACCCCATGGCACTAGACTTCATACAGATGCAGTCTGTTTCTGTGACTCCATTCCGGTTCGGCTACGTTCGGCTTGAGCTAAGGCCGCAGCAGCCTGATTCAAATCCGGGAAAACAGTGAAAAGTAGAGTAAGTACTGAAAGCCAGCACTAGGTTTATTATTTAGGAGTATTACTGTGAATTACTAATCATTGTTGTAATAACCACTCAAGAGGAATGCATTTGTTTGTGCAAAGTAGAAAAGCATTAAAAAGCAGGTATTTTTTAAATCAAATTCTTCATTAAATCTGTGTAATAAATACCAGTTTTTAGACCATGAGATAAACTCTCTGTGCAGCTTCTTTTCAGGAATAAAGTAATTATTATCCAATGAGCTCCAGAGGGTTTTTTTTCCCATATGTTACCCTTTCGGCACGCCTCAGTAGTGGAGGAAACATTTGTTGTTACAGCTAAATAGGAGGTCGATATTAAGGCGCTCTTTGTACCAAAATGGCAAAAAGGACCTTTTTTGCTCTCTGACTTTTGAATTAAAATCTTGGGTGTTGATCAGCCCTCTTGTTTAATTTTCAATTAAAATTAATGTTAAGTGTTCATTTGTCTCCTCATAAATATGAGCTTCAAAAGACTTTTTTAAAATCAGGTCAACATTAGCAGTGTCAGCCATTTCATGCCAAAAAGCTGCTAAGCTGCTAGCTGAAGAAGGAAGTGACAGCTAGCTAACTAGATTTATA
Source organism: Pangasius krempfi (assembly GCA_037576825.1). Lineage (NCBI taxonomy): Eukaryota > Metazoa > Chordata > Actinopteri > Siluriformes > Pangasiidae > Pangasius > Pangasius krempfi. The sequence goes on along the minus strand of CM074982.1, from coordinate 953,474 downwards.
AACAACACATTTCAGAAATGAAAGCAAAAAAAAAAAAAAAAACAGGTAGACCTTACGGTGTCACTGGAATCTTAATTGTTTATTTACTTTCCCACTGATTTACACAAAGCTAAATATCACATAGAATAAATGCAGAAATGGACATTATGAAACCGACTGAATTGAAACAAAAATCAAATAACTAAATGAAAAGAATATGGATCAACACAGTGCAGATATTCCAAACTGCAGATTAATAGATTCAGCAGAGTCAGAAGAATCGACTGATAAAGTTTAAATAAATGCTTGATTTAATAATTACATTAATTATCATAGTGCTATCATAGTATACTGTGCTAGCGTCAATGGCTCCATAACATCTGGTCATGTACCGACTTCATTCAAGAGAGCAAAGGTTGCATCCTGAAGAAACCCACTCTGGATCCCTCAGACATCAGCAACTACAGACCGTTATCACTTCTATTGTTTCTTGCTAAAAATTCTCTAATGCATCATCTACAACTAACTGTCTCTGTATCTCTCACAGAACAACCTCCAAGATCCTAACCAGTCTGGCTTCAAACCAGCACATTTCACACAGACTGCCCTTTCAGATGTCACTGAGAAGCTATGTGCTGATAGATAGACCTGGAACCTTTCAGCAGCGCTTGACACAGTGGACCACAAGACTCTCTTGTCCACCCTCATGAGTCTAGGAATTCGTGGTGCTTCCTACCTGGAAGGTCGGTCATATCAGGTGACATGGAGGGGATCCACATCTGCTCCCCGCAGACTCTCTACTGGTGTCCCACAAGGCTCAGTACTTGATCCTCTCCTGTTCTCCCTTTATACTCGATCTTTTGGTGAGGTCATGTCCTCACATGGGTTTTCATACCACTGCTATGCAGATGACACTCAACTCATCCTCTCCTTCCCTCCCTCAGACACTAATGTTTCTGCTCGGATATCAGCATGTCTGGCAGACATTTCATCATGGATGACAGCTCATCAGATGGAACATAATCCCAGCTAAACTGAACTGCTGTTCATCCCAGGTGATTCATCCCCATCTCAGGATCTTGCAATCTCCCTGGACAACTCTCTGCTCTCTCCTTTAGTCTCTGCACACAACCAAGGCGTAACCACGGACAATTAACGGTCCTTCTCCTCTCACATTGCTAATCTGACATGTTTACGCCAAGTTCTCCTTTATAACATCAGAAGGATTCGTCCATTCCTCTCCACACAGGCCACTCGGGTGCTTGTTCAGTCTCTTGTCATTTCGAGACTGGACTACTGCAGCTCACTCCTGGCAGGTCTGCCTCTGAGCATCATTCGTCCTCTGCAACTGATCCAGAATTCAACCTTCCTAAGTTCTTCCACACCATCTGGCTTCCTGTAAATCTGCTGCATCAGATTTAAAACACTGATGCTCAACTACAAAGTCAAAAACAGACCAGCACCCGCTTACCTCAAAGCACTTATGACTTATCGCTGCACCACGCTCCCTCTGATCCTCTAGCACTGCTCAACTGATCCCTCCATCTCTCAGGGTACGAGGAAGACCTACATCAACGCTCTTCTCTGTTCAGGACCCGAGGTGGTGGAATGAACTTCCCCTAGATGTCCGAACAGCTGAGTCACTGGCAGTCTTCAAACGACGTCTAAAGACCTACATCTTTCTGAAGTACTTAAATAAGTGCTTTATTTAAAAAAATAAAAAGTAAAACATAATGTGTTGTTTGTGTGCTTTTCTTACTATATCACTTCCATAACAGAGTTTCTAGACTGATGGTATTTTTAGTACGTGACCTAGCGCACCAGTATCAGGATGTATTCATTGATAGCGACTTCAAAGCACTCCTGTAAGTAGCTCTGGATAAAGGCGTCTGCAAAATGCCATAAATGTAAATGTAACGTTAATGAAAGCTACAATCTCAACAATGCAAAGGAAACAAAGGGAAAGAAAAGTGTGGGAATGAGATTATCAATAGATGTGTGTGTTAATGTGTGTATTAATGTGTGTTAATGTGTGTGTTAATGTATTAATGTGTGTTAATGTGTGTGTTAATGTGTGATCAGGACTCAGGGATGTGGAGGCAGACAGTAAACTTCTTCCGCTCGGTTCTGCTGGTTACCTGCAGAGAAACACAGTCTGATCACTGATTGATCTCATCACTCTCAGAAACACAATGCTGTGATTCTGTTCCTTTCTTTAGTTAAATAACACATGGGTGAATAAATCAAGTAAAAAATACAAACATGTCAATTCTTTAGAAAAACAGTAATTTACATTAGATATACTCAAAATATTTGGAGTTTATTGATTTGCTATAACAGCATGAGCCCCAAAGTGTTTTATTCCTCTTATACCACAGCAATTTGTCAATGATTACACTTTTTTTTATTATTAACTAAAGAATGACACATCATATTAAACACCACTTACAGCCCGTTTTTGTCTCTGATTTCACACTGAGCTCCACAGTGTTCTCACGGCAGTAATATCGCCCGGCGTCTGAAGGTGAGGATCCAAATATACTCAGAATCAGACTTGCTCCTGAGCTGTAACGTCTGTCTGGATCAGTGATGTGTTTGATAACCGTTCCCTTGTAGATGGTGAGAATCTTCTCCCTCTTTCCATCTACATCTCTGCTCCAGGTCACGTTGCCATTCGTCTCTTTGCCACATTTCAGGAGGCAGATGGTTTTCTCCCGACAAGATTGTTTTACTGTCAGTCGGAGTGCAGGAGAAGATACAGTTCCAGTAAAGTTCACCAAGTGAGCAGTTTTCAGTTTGAGTTCAAACTTTCAAAGTGCCTTACATATAAAATAAAAACATTAAAAGAAAGGATTTATGATAGATATAGCACATTCGAATTGCTAATCATTTAACTTTACTCAAAATTTTAGGATTTAATGTTCTTCCTCTTGGTGGCTTTTGTACACTTTTCTGGCCATAACCTTCAGAATCTTAAAGACTGCAATCTGATGTATACAATAACTGGCTCTCTGCACTTCTGTGTGTTGGCTTTCAGCAGAAGTACAAACTTTTAAACAGTGGACTGCAGTGAGTGTTCTGGAGCAGTGTAAAGCCACCAGATCATTCTTTATTAATGGTATTAAAATTTAAAAGTTATTAAGCGGGTGTGTTTGGAGCACTTATTGTTGTGTAAATAGATAATCCCATATGGTTGTCAGTGGGTTACTGGAAGTGTCGGTGGTTGGTCATCAGCCATGTCAATCACATTGACTTATTCTGTAAAAGTAGGCTATGGTTATCGTTTATTGTTTCTAGATCAGCAGTTCTGAGTGTGTGTTCCTGAACCCTAAAGGGTTTGTGAAGCAAAGCCAGAGAGTCGGAAAATATTTTTTCCATTTGTTACAGTGCTGGAAATCACAACCTACCATTACTAATGTTATATATATTTACTATAGAGAGAGTTATTATCCTGTTTGACTGGTCGCTTAAATGAGTAAACGCTACAAATAATTTAAAAAAATAATAAATAAATAAATAAATATATATATATATATATATATACACATTTATGTAAATATATAATACACAGTATATAAAGCTTGTAATTTATATATTGAGTAATAGGTACTACAGGCCATTTGCACAGGCTGAATGTGTTCCGGTCTACAGAATACTAGACGTCTGACTGGTGAGATTAAATCATATCTTCTTTATATGTTGCTAATATGTATAACTCCTATCCAAATGTGACTGGGACTCAAGACAGTTCCCCTCTGCACCAGCAGAGGTCACACTCACCAGAATTCTAGCATGACCTCTGACAGCACACAGACTTCAAGGTTAGATCTTTGTTTTGTGCTATAGGAACAGCAGAAACAGTCACGGCCATTCACCGCGAAGCCTTGCCAATCAGTACGTCTTGTATTAAGTTCTGACCCTCTGTTGTAGTGTTATCTTCATGTGCCTATATTTGTTTTCTGGTTTTGTCTCTTGGATTATCCTTTGGCCTGGACTGATCTGCTTCACAGTAAAATAACCGCTGCCAATTATATCCAGAAGTTATTTTATTACAACTTTATCTGTGTTTGCATTGTACTTTATTAGACCTTCTGCACATGAATCCTAATTCTTCCTCTGATTCTCCACTGTTACACCAACACAGGCCCAGAATCTTGAGTGTGTCCTCACTGCAGCTTGTAGCGTGATGACATATTGGATTAGATCCACTATGTACTGGATGTTGTAACCCTGACCCTAACCGTAGATGAGTTACTTAGCGACATGCCGCCCTGCCTTCAGCGCATGCGTCTTACAGCATCCAGAACATAGTGGATCTATTCACTAACCACCACTAACCACATCCTCCATAACCCTGAAAGGAGAAGAACACTCCTTGTGGTATGATTTCTTTCAGTACTTCAGCTATGACCTCAGCTCTATATTCATCTGTTTTATTTAAAGGTAAAGGTAAGGTACACATACTAATATAAGGATTCCATTACAAATTCATTTCATCACATAGGTTTTAATCTGATAAGTTTTTCAATTTGTCCTTTGTCGTTTTTGTCATGTTGACACCAGCATCAGTGTAGAACTCCCAGAGCGCACTGCAGTCTACAAATATGGCTGCCGGAGACTACAACACCCAGCCACCTCACGCATTGACATGTTCACTCGCACCTGATTACTGATATAGCACGTCTGGTTCCAACACACACACCCTATAAATAGATACTATGGCCATTCACTGAGGGAGAAGCATCCACTCGGCTCTGTATGTTCGCATCTGACAGTGCAAGCCTTTGCGTCTGTTTGCTATTCTACTTTTTGATCTGGTTTGTTCCTCTGGGTTTTGTGATTCTGGTTTAGCCTAGGATATCCTGTTTGTAAATTGCCTGACCTTTTGCCAGCTCTTGATTACATTTTTGTTTTTGGATCCGATTGCTTGTTTTCTATTACCAATAAAAGAATCACCCGCAACTGCAGCCATCTCAGCTGCCTGACACTTTCATGGAGAAGACATGACAGAAGAAACTGAGAGGAGAAGAATGTGTTTTGCTAAAGCGTTTGAAGTCATTTTGTCTATCATGAATACAACTGAGAAGAAAAAACTGTAGTCTTGAATCTTTTTTAAAGGTTCAAAAATTAAGCAAGTAAATAAGTAAATAGGTAAATAATTAACCATTAAAAAAAATTCAATTATAAATATCTAGATTGTTTTTTAATCCAGGCAATGCACTACATTAATATTTATATTAAAAACACCTTCAGTAATTATGGATTAAAATAAGTCTGCTTTTTACTCACCACTGTTGACTATGTGTGCACTTACACACAGCAGGAGACAGATGAACCCAATACGCTTCATCACGACTGGGTGTAATTATTTATAACGAAACAGAACAAACTTTACCTTGACCTTGACCTTGTGAATGGAGCGACGCTCTGAACTGCAGTGTGTATAATAAGAAGAGTGTAGAAATTAGATGTGGCTCAGGAAGTGATGTGTATATATAAGTGTGTGTGTGTGTGTGTGTGTGTGTGTGTGTGTGTGTGTGTGTGTGTGTGTGTATATATCACTTCCTGAGCCACTTCGTTCTTCTACTCAAGAAAGAGATGCACACAGTATTTATATACTATATGATATTTACACCTGGATATATGTAAATTCCTGTACATTTACACCTGTACGTCTGTAAAATCCTGTATATTTACCTCACAACTACACTGGAGTCTTAAGGTATTTACCTAATTATGGACTTAATTAAGTACAACTGTATACTATGTGTAAAGTTACAACTGTATATTTACACCTGTATAGCTGTACAGTCCTGTATCTTGAAACCTACTGTAAATATCTGTGAAGTCCTGTATGTTTACATCTACTGTATGTATGTGTATGTATATATATGTAAACTATTGTATATTTACATCTACTATATATCTGTAAACTCTTGTATGTTTACATCTACTGTATATATCTGTAAAGTCATGTATGTTTACATCTACTGTATATCTGTAAACTCTTGTATGTTTACATCTACTGTATATATCTGTAAAGTCATGTATATTTACACCTACTGTATATATCTGTAAAGTCTTGTAAAGTCCTGTATGTTTATACCTGCATATCTGTAAAGTCCTGTATATTTACATCTACTGTATATATCTGTAAACTCTATATCTGTTTATCTGTAAAACTCTATAAACTGTATATCTGTTAAATCCTGTATGTTTACACCTGTGTGTCTGTAAAATCCTGTATGTTTACACCTGTATATCTGTAAAATCCTGTATGTTTACACCTGTATATCTGTAAAGTCCTGTATATTTACACCTGTATATCTGTAAAGTCCTGTATATTTACACCTGTATATCTGTAAAGTCCCATATATTTACCTCACAAGTACAATGGCGTCTTAATGTATTTACTTATTTATGGATTTAACCTTCATACATTGCTAAATATCACATAGAATAAATGTGGAACTACCCTCACTGTATACTTTAATAGGAACACATGTACATCTTAAATACTGAATCCAGCCCACCCAGCACTACCAGCCATGCCACGGTTAAAATCACAGAGATCACAGTTTTTCCCCATTCTGATGTTTCTTGTGAACTTTGCCATAAGCTCTTGTTCTGTATCTGCATGATTTTATGCCTTGTGCTGCTGCCACATGATTGACTGATTGGATAACTGCATATATGAGCAAGTGCACAGGTGTTCCTAATAAAGCGGACGGTGAGTGTAGACATTAGGAAACTGACTATTGAAACAGAAATCGAATACATTTTTCAACTCATATGAAATATAGGAAAAGAATAACGTGCAACACAGTTCAGATATTCCAAACTATTCTTTAATAGATTTGGCCATAATTATTCAACAGTCAAATTAACAATTCCATTAGGAGTTACAGGCTTCACAGTCATCATATTCATCATAGACATTTCGTTCAGCTATATGTCCATTTAGCAGAATGACAATAAAGCTCGACTTTGACTTTGACTTTTGACTTTGACTTCTCCTCCTCTCCACACCTTCAACCCACACTACTACTCACCAACTGCAATTACCTTCAAACACCTTGAAGGAAGACCCACACACCCCTTCCCTCAGTCACCGTATAACATTCAGGTGAAGAAGCAACTGGAGAAACTCAGACTGAGCAAAGCTGCAGGACTACCTAAGGTCAAAACTATGGTTCTGAAGCAGTGTGTTGAGCAACTGCAGTGCATCTTCAATCTCAGCTGCAGTCTGGAAATGGATCCTGTCAAATGGGTAACTTGATGCGTGGTCCCAATGCCCAAGAACAGGCAAACAATGTCCTAAACGACTTTCGACCAGTGGCCTTAACATCACATATAATGATGACCCTAGAAAGACTGATATTAGCTCAGCTTCAACCACTGGTCTGGGTGATGCAGGTGGATGAATCCATCATCTCATGGATAATGGACTACCTAACTGGTGAGTCAGATACGGCTATGTGCAGTACTGGGGCTTCTCAAGGGACTGTACTGGCTCCGTTCCTGTTCAGTCTGAACACCTCAGATCTTAGGTATAACACAGAGTCATGTCATGTGCAGAAGTTCATGCATCAGAGGTGGGCAGGAGGATGAGTACAGGGCCTTGGAGGAGAAGTTTGCTGAGTGGTGCAAACTGCAGCCAAACATTGGCAAGAAAAAAAGAGATGGTGGTGGACTTCAGGAGGTCCAGGCCCCACCTATCACCCGTCACCACTGATAGAGAGCATGTGGAGGAAGTGAGTTCCTCCACTTTTCTATTCTGTTGTATGTTGTTGTGTGCTGGGGAAATGGTGCGAAGGCCGCAAAGAACCTTAACAAACTGATTAGGAAAGCCAGCTCTGTTAATGTTAATTATTCCTAATGTTAGCACTAGTAGCTGAGCCTGTGTTGCTGCTGTTGCTATTATTATTATTATTTTTATTATTATTATTATTATTATTATTATTATTATTAGCAGTAGTAGTAGAAATACCTCATGGCACATTTTAACTGGCACCTCCCCACTTTCTTTCTATTTTATTGTATTTTACCACTGCTAACCTTTGTAATGCTGCAATTTCCATCAGGATCAATAAAGTTTGTCTGTCTGTCTGTCTGTCTGTCCATCAACCCAAACAAAAAAGTAAACAAAAAGTGTGAGAATGAAATTGAAATTAAAAAAAGGACATTTTGTGTATGTTAATGTGAGATCTGGATTCCTGGATGTGTAGCCAGATAGTAAACGCCATCTTTTGGGATCTGCTGGTTACCTACAAAGGGCCGGGAAATACAGTCTGATTACTAACTGATATACTGAAGTTATTTCATCCTTCTTAGAGAAGGCAGTCCTTTAATTCTGCTCCTTTAGTTAAAATGTCACATAAATGAGCAGTAGGCTCTGGTCTGGTTTTTAAAAAAAAACATTGGTTAAAAAAAATTTAAATACTATTTCGCATACATGCTGCACATTTTGGACTGTTTTTATTTTCAGTTGTTTGCATAAAGTGTGCAGCCTTTCAATTCTGAAAAACGCTCGTTTACAGCAGATATACTCAAACATTTCAGTTAGTCAGACTATGAAGCTCATGTTCTCATTCTTGCTTCATATTTATAATTAATTATTTGCACGTTAATAAACTCTACATCAGTAGTAAACTCACCTGGTTGTGGAGCTGATGGAGTCTCGTAAACAGACTCATAGATGTGTACCGTATCTAAAGAACCTGCTGAGACACAGTGTAGGGGTCACCACTAGGGGTCATCATTCTTATCCGCAAGTCGTCCCCATTCTTTTCATATAAAACATTTCAGGATCAGAGTAACATGTTTACTATTAATAATGTAGTAATGATGTGGTGTGTTTATAGTAAAATAATAATAATAATGATGTTGTGGTCTGAAGAAAAGTTACAGTTAACACCCCAGATCCCTGATTACACAGCAGTTCCTCCAAGACACGTGACGTCAGCCTACCACTACTTTTCAAGCTGCTGCTCGTGCTGCGTCACAGAGCAGCGTAACACACTCAGAGGAAATCTACCATCTTCCACAGACACCTATGATTGGCTAGTGTTGCTGTGACTGACAGGGGAGAGAGTGCATGCCCCTCCCACCCTTTCAGCATGGCCTGTTTTGCTCTCTGGGACTCGATCTCCAGATGATACAGTGAACACTTTCCTGCTGTGCCACTCGGGAGCCTCACTGATAATGCTTTAAAATGCGTTTTCTAATAGGAACACTTCAAAGATGAGGTTTCATCTCCAGATAAGATTTTGTGACATTGTGTTACGATCGCCAGCTGGAGTGCCCACGAACTCCTCTAGAGGGCACTCCACCTCAGACTCTTTCTTCCGTTCTCTGGACTCAATTTCCCATGTGTCCCATGTTCTGCTCCCATTGGTTAGTTTTGGTCATGTGTTCTCCTTGCCA
>CM074982.1:901954-916124 GCA_037576825.1 Pangasius krempfi | reverse complement strand
GAGAGACAGAGAGAGACAGAGAGCGTGTGTGAGAGCGAGAGACAGAGAGAGACAGAGAGCGTGTGTGAGAGCGAGAGACAGAGAGAGTGAGAGAGAGTGAGAGAGAGACAGAGACTCAGAGAGCGTGTGAGAGTGAGAGAGTGAGTGAGAGAGACAGAGAGCGTGTGTGAGAGTGAGAGAGAGAGAGACAGAGAGCGTGTGTGAGAGTGAGAGAGTGAGAGAGAGAGACAGAGAGCGTGTGTGAGAGAGAGAGAGAGAGAGTGAGAGAGACAGAGAGCGTGTGAGAGTGAGAGAGTGAGAGAGAGAGACAGAGAGCGTGTGAGAGTGAGAGAGTGAGAGAGAGAGACAGAGAGCGTGAGAGAGAGAGAGAGAGAGAGAGAGAGAGAGAGAGACAGAGAGCGTGAGAGAGAGAGAGAGAGAGAGAGAGAGAGAGAGAGAGAGAGAGAGAGAGAGTGTGTGAGAGAGAGAGAGACAGAGAGTGTGTGTGAGAGAGAGAGAGAGAGAGAGAGAGAGAGAGAGAGAGAGAGAGAGAGTTAAATGATTGTGTAGCAGTGAGATCTTCAGCTGATGGAAATACTGAAATAGTTCACTTACGCAACACAGTTCTGTGATTTTAAATGTAAAGATTTTAAATGATGCAAATTAACTGTGTTACCTTTTAACTCTCAAGACTTCAGCTCTGATTTCCTTCCATTTCCTTCCATTTCCCTTCCTTTCATATAATTTCCCTTCCTTTCCTTTTTCCTTTCCATTCCTCCATTTCCTTTTTCCTTTCCATTCCTCCATTTCCTTTCCTTTCATATCATTTCCCTTCCTTTCCTTTTTCCTTTCCATTCCTCCATTTCCTTTTCCCTTCCCTTCTCCCTTTTTCCTTTCCTTCCATTTCCTTTTCCCTTCCCTTCTCCCTTTTTCCTTTCCTTCAGCTTTTCTTCTTTCTGTTGTATGTGTGACTCTTCAGCACTTTATCCTGAGCCGTGTGCATCTGGAGTCTGTATCCCGGGAACGCCGGGTGTGTGGTGGGAATTCACTCTGGATAGGATACCAGTCCACCACAGCTCACCACACACACACACACACACACACAATCTCTCATACACACACACGCACACTCACACGCTCTCATACACACACATTTGCACACTCATTCACAAACACTCTCTCTCTCACACACACACACACACACACACACACACACACACACACACACACACACACACACACATTTCTCCTAGAGCAAAATGTTCCTATATTATTAACATACATAAACACAAACACACCACCATTCACACACTTTACACACTGGTAGATTTATGCACACAGCATGTGCTGTACACACACACACACACACACACACACACACACAGGTCATACATGCTCAGCACATGTGGAGTTCACACTTTAATGACCAGACTCACACACACCTAAACATGCACATACGTTTGTGTAAATCAAAAGGACACACATGATGTGTAGACATTTACTCATAAATCCACTGCTGGGTTCAAAGATAGGCAACACACACACACACACACACACACACACACACGTGCACACGTCTGGCTTCATACTTTGCGTGCACCACATATACATTACGAACGTGTGCACCTGTGTGCCCTGCTTCATGACCCGGCGGCTCGTGGTGAGCTTTCCTGCATTACTGTAAGCTTTCGGCTCTCCTGATTGGCTGATCCACGTGCCAGTCTCTTCACACTGCAGATATTAGATGAACGTCTGTCGTGTCCATCGCCAGCACGTTGCACCATGCAGCAGAAAGTGCTCTCAGACTCCGCAATGCATTTTCAACTCTATAAACATGAACCTCCTGCATTTCTGTGAGGGAAAATAAGATTTATATACAGATATGTTTTACAAAAAAATTCAAAAACTCTGAACAATTTAAAAGACTGAAAATGTGAATATTCCTAACTGAATTGAAGGGAGGGAGGATAGACGGGCAAAAGGATGGAAGGAAGGATAGATAGGCTGAAGGATGGAAGGAAGGATAGATGGGCAGCAGGATGGAAGGAAGGATAGACGGGCAGAAGGATGGAAGGAAGGATAGACGGGCAGAAGGATGGAAGGAAGGATAGATAGGCTGAAGGATGGAAGGAAGGATAGACGGGCAGCAGGATGGAAGGAGGGATCGACTGGCAGAAGGATGAAAAGGCAGCAGGATGGAAGGAAGGATAGATGGGCAGCAGGATGGAAGGAAGGCTAGACGGGCAGAAGGATGGAAGGAAGGATAGATGGGCAGCAGGATGGAAGGAAGGATAGATGGGCAGCAGGATGGAAGGAAGGCTAGACGGGCAGAAGGATGGAAGGAAGGATAGATGGGCAGCAGGATGGAAGGAAGGATAGATGGGCAGCAGGATGGAAGGAAGGCTAGACGGGCAGAAGGATGAAAAGAAGGACAGATGGGCAGCAGGATGGAAGGAAGGATAGACGGGCAGAAGGATGGAAGTAAGGATAGACGGGCAGAAGGATGAATGGCAGTAAGCAATGAAGACTGATGAAGGAAGGGAGGAAGGAAAAAAAGACAAAGAGAAGGATGGATGGACACCAGAGTGGAGCAATAGAAAGTGCCTGTGCTATGGTTGGGAATCCTGGTAATGTTACAGCCAAGAAAGAAAAAAAAGACCTGATAAAAAGAAAGTGAGAAAGGAAAAAAGGGAAGAAGTAAGGAAGGAAGGAGTGCTGAGAAATGTGGAGGAATGAAAGAGAGCAAGATAGAAAAAAAAAGAGAGAAAGAAAGATTATAGCCAGCGCGTGCTTGAATGTTCGGATTGGAGTCTGTATGAGGCGAAGCTGCTGATTGGTCGGCTGCTGTAACGCTCGTTATGACATCAGAAGCTGTTGGTTGTAGTTTAAATTCTCCACCTTTCCGTCAGCGTGTTTCAGAGGGAACGTTACACACTTTAACCCGAAACACTTTACACAGTAGAACCTTCATGAAAACACACGATTCCACTGGAATTCCCTGTGAAGATGATAAATCCGTCTTTCCTCCAGAGGTCATCTTTCATCCTGTGGCTCAAACATCATCATCGACTGGCAAGTTTCTGACCGAAAGTCTGGTTTCTAAGAAAATGTGGCGACTCAAAACCATAGAAAGCGTCACATGTGTACACACACACGCACACACACACACACACACACACACGCACGCACACACACGCACGCACGCACGCACGCACGCACACACACACACACGCACACACACACACACACACGCACACACACACACACACACGATGTCTGCTGCTGTAAATCAGGAGCAGTTTTATAGAGCGGAGAATTTCCACAGCAGCAATTCATGCCAGACAGACCAGCAGAAACACACACACACACACACACACACACACACACACACACGGAGCAAACAGCAGCAGTGGCATTCAGTGTTCAGCTTGATGGAGGGATTTACTGGAGTAATGATGAAGAGAGAGACGGCGTTTAACACTCGGAATTCTTTCCGAGAAGGAAAGCAGGAGCAGCAGTGAGTCAGAGACGGCTTCAGGGAGCATCAGCGAGAAACCCGGCGCTGAATCTCCACACTGAGTGACACAGAGGTGGCTGTTAGACCAGTAATGAGGCTCCACACACTCACACCAGCTGTTACATCAGTTTATCTGCTTCCACCTTTACTGTGTATCTTTCACCTTTCTTTCCCTCTCCTGCCATTTTCTGTCCTGTTATGTAAAAGGTCTTTTCTTTTCCTTTTTCCTGCCGTTCTGTCTGGTGTAAGAACAGTCTCTGAAATTTAAAATGAAACTGAGATGAAATGGCTTCACATGGCAAAAACTCCTGTGCCATTCTTCCCTTTCCTTCCTTTCCTGTTCTTTCCTTCCCTTCCCTTCCCTTCCCTTCCCTTCCCTTCCTGTTCTTTCCTTCCCTTCCCTTCCCTTCCTGTTCTTTCCCTTCCTGTTCTTTCCTTTCCTTCCCTTCCTGTTCTTTCCTTCCCTTCCCTTCCCTTCCTGTTCTTTCCTTCCCTTCCCTTCCCTTCCTGTTCTTTCCTTTCCTTCCTGTTCTTTCCCTTCCTGTTCTTTTCTTTCCTTCCCTTCCCTTCCTGTTCTTTCCTTTCCTGTTCTTTCCTTTCCTTCCCTTCCCTTCCCTTCCTGTTCTTTCCCTTCCTGTTATTTCCTTTCCTTCCCTTCCCTTCCTGTTCTTTCCCTTCCTGTTCTTTCCTTTCCTTCCCTTCCCTTCCTGTTCTTTCCTTTCCTTCCCTTCCCTTCCTGTTCTTTCCCTTCCTGTTCTTCCCTTTCCTTCCCTTCCCTTCCCTTCCTGTTCTTTCCTTTCCTTCCCTTCCTGTTCTTTCCTTTCCTGTTCTTCCCTTTCCTTCCCTTCCCTTTCCTTCCCTTCCCTTCCTGTTCTTTCCTTTCCTGTTCTTCCCTTTCCTTCCCTTCCCTTCCTGTTCTTTCCTTTCCTTTTCTGTCCTTTCCTTTTTCTTTTCTTTTCTTTTCTTTCCTGTTCTTTCCATTCTGTTCTTTCCTTTCCTTCCCTTTCCTGTTCTTTCCTTTCCTGTCCTTTTCTTTCCTTTCCTTTCTGTTCTTTTCTTTCCTTCCCTTTCATGTCCTTCCCTTTTCTGTTCTTTCCTCTCGTTTCCTCGTTTCCTCTCCGTTCCTCCCCGTGCAGTGTGTAAGAGAGTTCAACAGATATAACAATGCAGCTGAAATGATTTTCTCTGAGATTTTCTCACTCTGTTCTAAACCTGTAGTAAACGTTTCACAATATCCTCACAATTTCCTCACAGTATCCTCACAATATCCTCACAATATCCTCACAATATCCACACAGTATCCTCACAATATCCTCACAATATCCTCACAATTTCCTCACAATATCCTCACAATATCCTAACAATATCCTCACAGTATCCTCACAATATCCTCACTGTATCCTCACTGTATCCTCACAGTATCCTCACAATATCCTCACAATATCCTAACAATATCCTCACAATATCCACACAATATCCTCACAATATCCTCACAATATCCTAACAATATCCTCACAATTTCATCACAATATCCTCACAATATCCTCACAATATCCACACAATATCCTCACTGTATCCTCACAGTATCCTCACAGTATCCTCACAATATCCTCACTGTATCCTCACAGTATCCTCACAGTATCCTCACAATATCCTCACAATATCCTAACAATATCCTCACAATATCCTCACAATATCCTCACAATATCCTAACAATATCCTCACAATTTCATCACAATTTCATCACAATATCCTCACAATTTCATCACAATATCCTCACAATATCCACACAATATCCACACAATATCCTCACAATATCCTCACAGTATCCACACAATATCCTCACAATTTCCTCACAATTTCATCACAATATCCTCACAATATCCACACAATATCCTCACAATATCCTCACAGTATCCTCACAGTATCCTCACAATATCCACACAATTTCCTCACAGTATCCTCACAGTATCCTCACAATATCCACACAATTTCCTCACAGTATCCTCACAGTATCCTCACAATTTCCACACAATATCCACACAGTATCCTCAAAATTTCCACACAATATGCTCACAATTTCCTCACAATATCCTCACAATATCCACACAATATCCTCACAGATGGAAACAGTCTCTTCTGTCTTCTCTTTTCGTCCTGCTGTGTTTCCCATTATCTCTTTAAATGCCTATGAAAGGCTTCTTTTTTTCTTCTTCTTTGTGAACTTTTTCCAATCGTTTTACATTTCAAAGGAAGAGAAATCACATGGTCGTGAATGAAGTGTCTCAGTCACATTTCTCTTTGAAAAATACGTAACTGATGGTGCGTATATTATCTTTAAGTTTGGGTTCAGGTACAGAAATATTTATCAACAGAACGCACACACCTGTAGAAACACTCTACACCTGTAGCACAAGATTGTGACTAATGAATCTCTTTATTCATGCTCTTCCAAAAAGTGTAGTCATGATTGTGGTCAAAACAAAGACATCGTAAACAGAGACGGCTCCATAATCATAATCCAAACGCTCGGAGCGGGATCAAATCCAGAAACACACAGAACACTCTGAGAACAGAGACAGGATATGAAGAACACGAAATGATGAGCTGATCACGGGGTGTGGATTATAAAAAACATCTCAAACTTCAGTATCCTGCCCAGCGACCTTAAAGTCATTATTCAAAATGGACACAATACAGCACAAGTGCAACTTTACAAAGAGGAGGCCATCCAACGGAATCAGTGAGCGGAGAAAGACGGGATTAGTCAGAGACACAACCAAGAGGACAAGTGGAGGAGCTGGAGAGATCCACAGCTCAGATGGGAGAAACAGTTCACAGCTCCTAGCCTGGAGACGCCACACAGCTGGACACTAAACACAGCTGGGCATGTAAATAACAAAGCCACATGAACTCTCATTTAGAGATCCATCAAACATGTAAAAGAAGCTTCTTTGCTCTGATAAGGTTCTTTAAACAGGACAGGCACTACATTAAACAGAAACACTGCTCATCACCCTGAGAACACCATCCATCCCCACTGAGAAGCATGGTGGCGGTAGCATCATATTCAGCGTTCATCCTGTCCTCTTGTCCTCTTGTCCACACTTAATTCCGGGTAAATGGAATTCTGGGTTATCTTGTTTTTCACGTTCACATTGCTTAATTAATTAACAATTACTCCTGGGTATTTACAATCTGACGTTTCACACTGTACACTTCTAAACCCTGGGTTGACGTTAGCAGCGATGGATAAATACAGCATGCTATCAGTTTAAATAACGTCTCGCCTCGCGCTTTCACATCAGTCGCCACGTAAATCCTCCTTGGCTGTTTTAAGCCTCCTGAGAAGCACAAAGGCAAGAAAACAAAGCCAAGCAGACAAAAGCATGGAGAGACTTGTGTTGACTTGAGTACAGTAGCGTCATTTCTGACTGTGCCATCAGTTTGTCCTGAACAGACTTTTGTGACCATAACTGTAAAAATAAAACCGTCTCCTCTTCATTAAACGTAATTTTTTTTTAACATTTTGCCCTCAAATGCTGCAACTACTGTTTACACAACACGAAGGGTTCCTGTGACTGTACAAAGATTGGGTGTCTGTTGCTAAGCATCCAGCCGTAACATTCTAACACCGCACGTTTCACACTGTACACGTTTGGCACAGCGATGCAGGGTTTAACACCGCCAAAGCTTTCGGAGCAGAGTTTTATAACCCCAGGTACAAAGCAGTGCTAACCCCGCTTCTAAATGACAAGTGTGGAACGTTCCTCTACGTTCCTCTACCCTTAGGTTATGACTAATCCCCTCTTTAACTGTGCACGGTCTCCTCTAAACAGAGTCGGGTTTGTTCTTTGGATGTTTTAATAATGGATTTAAGGATTTGTTTTGATAGCTCCTTGGTCCTCATGCTGCTGTTTGTTATGTTAGGCATGTTTTGTAGCCAACTCTGAGTTCTTCCAGGAACAGGTGTAATTATACTGCCATCATGTGACACTGTAATTGCACACAGGTGGACTTCATTCGACTGATCATGTGACTTCTGTTGGAAATTCTGCAAAGATGAGTCAGTAAACGGGAGACTGGTCCTGATCTTCAGAAGAATCTTCAGTGTTTTTACCAAGAGAAGCATAACTTCAGAAAGGTTTCACCAGCTGACTCGAGAAGAGAGAGAAGCCTCAGTCTTACAGCTGACTGAGCCAGACGGTGTTCTGACCTCTGACCTCTGACCTCATGAGACCCACTATACTGTATCAACACACAAAGAATAAACCATACAAAATATTCCTGTCATAAATAAACCTGTCATGTCAAATATGTGACAGAATACATTAATGAACACAAAACTTGATCAGAGGCCAATAGTTAAAGAAATTACAAGAACCCTATGTGTTATGCATAAATATTCACACCCCTCGGACGTAATTGGGATTATATGCCGTGAATCTACCCCAAATGATATTGAGTTTGGGGCGGACAAATAAATTTTAAAAAAACATACGTTTTTTGAGTGCATAAGTATTCACCCCCGTTACTGTGAAACCCCTAAATTACTTGCAAAATTAGCTACCACTAGTTACCATCACATGACTGTTTCTTATCCCCATTATTGTTCTGATTAGTACTTAGCATAATTGCTATGCTTATTACCTTGAAAAATTATCTAACCACAGTACTCACTGAAGCGTCATTCTGAAGTGTCACTTATCAGCGATGTGTTTCCCAGCCGTATTTACTGTAGATCTAACTCCATTAAAACATTGCACGTGTAGCTCCGTCACACACGTTTTAGAGAATTATACGTATGCCCAGAGTGAGGAACTCAAAACGAGACACAGCACAGTCACAGAAACCAATGAACAGCAAAGGGAGGGGGAAACAACATCAAAAATAATAACAAAAGCACATGCGAAAAACTGAAAACAAGGAGCGCTCGCTGTAATGCACCACAGCTACAAATACAGTCCTTGTATGAAATACATTAATAATATGCTTTGCTTTAAAAACAGACGAGTCAGATGATGAGTAGAATCTTGTCTTTCGTGTTTTGCTTGTTTTTCATTTCATGATTCATCATTTCATTCACATTCATTCGGTAAATCATTTGTAATTTGTATCCAGTGTTTGTGAATACGTCTGTGTTTTGAGTCCTGACAGTATCCATTACTTATTTCATTTAAATGATTCATTGTGTATTTGTGGTTCTTATTATGATGATTTGTTTTGGGATTTTTTTTTTTTTTTTTTGGGGGGAGAGTTGGAGCAGCTATACCATAATCTTACATCACACACCTAAATAAAAAAGCTTTATGCATAGGAAACACCTGTTTATCCTTAATCCAGAAGCCTTTCTCCTCCTTCCTTGAATCTCTGAGCATATTTTAAGAATTTGTAGCCTTCTTTATGAGGCTTTGATTGATTTAGGATTGAAGAATCAACAGTTATATCAAGAAGGCAACAGGTATAGTAGCATTGGGAAGCACATTTTTCTTTAGCTGGTGCTTTAGCCACCAAAGGACTGGGAATGAAGTCCACCCCAGACACCCCCCTGACTGCAGGTTTTTTAGCACGCTCTTTTCTCGCTACCAGGTCAAACCAGGCTCAGAATGAGGCTATAAACCCGTCCACAGTCTCTGTCTTAGTGCTCCTCTGTCGAAAAACAGAAGCAACCCACTCAAGCTTCCCCAGTGAGAGATGAGATCATTATGGCTGCTTTGGTTGGATCAGAGAGGGCCCGTCGTAACCATACTCATAGCAGAATGAGCGCTGAAGCAGATACCCATTTAAACCCCCCAGGAGTCCCATCAGTAGCGCTGAAGAACGGGGGCAGGTCGGCAGGAATGCAGGCGGAGAGAGCAGAGTCGCCAGACTCCAGAAAGGACATGCGCTGCTGCGGCCTCCTCATGGCCTCGTTTACCTCTCGAATTTTAATATCTGGAGTGAAAATGTAAAAGTTCTGGGGAACGTGCTTACAAACCACACAGGTATGAGTTAGCAAAAATAATCAGTGTGTGAGGTTACTTCATTCCGCGTCCCGGGTCAGAGGCTGGTGTGCAACACAACCAAACATGCGACATGTGTCAACCATCTGGACAAGACCGTGGCAAAAATACCACAAATCTTATGAAGCACTTCAAAAATCAGACAGAAATCAGACATAATAAGTTCCAGTGGAGGGGAAATATCCACACCAACATGTCAATAAACATCCAGCGAGGCTTTTTTTTAATCTCTAAAATAAACAAAACGGTCAGATTTCACAGCGGCGTGATGAATACAGTTTTAGTTAAAGCATAATGATAATAAACAAGGCCGAGATGAAGAACAACGCAACACTTTTTGTTGGATTTGTACATGGCTTTTTACTAAGTAATATTAAAAACAATAAAGTCAGTGTCATTTTATTTAGCTAAACTTCGAATCCCTCTTCCTGCACATATCAATACGCTACCTTTCTGTGATTGTTGCTATGGCTATGTCTCAAAGCACATTACCTCACTCTGGTCTTGTCACCTTTCATGCCCAAAACTTATTAAAAAGTAACGGTGACCAAAAAAGGCACGCCTTATTACACTCCATATAACATGAAAAGAATTCTTTCTGCATAAACCTGCATCATGGATTTATCAGATTTTGGCTCGGAGAAATAAAATGAGTTGTAAATATCAAGCACGAAATGGTCATTTATGCTCATCGTCATGGATACCTGAAACAAGCAGTGATTTTTAATGGATTAAAAATTTTTATGTATTTTACAAGAAATAAAGTCAAGTATTCACTATGGTCATGATACAAAACTTTTTAAATCTGGGCTCTCAAACATTTTGCAGGCAGAGACCCGTTTAACCGTAAAAATAAAATAAACATACCTCCACGGACAGTCCAGATTTATTTTATAATTTATAATTTTATAATATTTTAACATTCGGATGATTAAAATCACCTGCGTGTAGGTCACGCCTCTGAGGTTGCCAGATTATTCTTTAGGAGAAGAGTTCGACACGCAGTTTTTCACAAACATCGAGACCCCCATCTTTAAGCACAAACACTCCCATTTAAACCTAAAAAAAATCAGGGATAGAAAATGCAGACTGAAGAAAAAAAAACTTTTTTCATGAAATCGTAATGTGTGTGCAGGATGTAGCCGATTTTATCGTGGGTTTTTAATTCACTATTTTGATTTGTAAAATAAAATAAAATAAAACAGTGTTTTTGTCAATTTGATGTGCTCTCCTCTAAAGAAAACATGCCCCTGGTTTGAAGGATAAGCTGACTAAGTGCTCATCTGCGACGCTTACAGAGAAGTTCATACATCATTTTATCCAAAAAACATTTGGTTCTTGAGAATGTGGGCGTGGCCTGTCCATGTTTGTTTTTAGTTCTGATGAGAAACAGTAGTAGCTATATATCGCTTATAGTGTTAAACACAAAGTTAAACACAAAGTAAATAACACGCTAATCAGTCGGAAAATGTGTTGTTTGATTTACATGCTATGTGCTTAGTACTAGCTTTATTCTCAGATTAGCAAAGCAAGCTAACTGTATTAGTTACATGCACTCACCAGAGACAATTCCTTCAAAGCTTTGTTTTTTCTTGTAACATCTCTATACACGTTTAATGAGAGCTTTAATGAGAGCAGGATATATGACCTGATCACCTGTCGCTTTGCAGCTCACTAGTGTGAACGTAGAACAGCTGTGAATTAACTCCACGCAGACGATCGTAATAATCAGAGGACGTTAAAAAAAAAAGTGGAGCTGGAGCAATAGCTAAGGACAACCAGGTAGTGATCCTGAGGGACACAGTGGGAGTCTGACAGAGACAGTGTGTATTCTCTACACTCAGCTGTGAAAGTCATTAGCCAGTCTTTGTCATCCTCACTCGCTGTAGGAGATACACTCTTCCCAGTCGTCCTTTCAATCTGTTTCTCCTTCTCTACATCTGACCAAAAACAGGATGCCCCATCGTCTTCATCTACGCCATTGTTTCCAAGTCTAAAGAGAGACATCACTACGTAGTGGAATGAACGGTTAATGGATCACAACCCAGGCCAAACTATAGTAACATTCCTCAGCGTGAAAGTGAAATCGACCAGCAAATGTGAGTTTATACTGGAATGAAAACACTCGCACACACAGCCAGCTACGAGAAAAACGTCCATTAACCGTTTCTTCTCAGGCTCTTATGATCATCCTCAATGAACAAGAAGAAATGCTTCATTTCTCTTGGCCTCATACTTTGTCCACTGTCAAATCAGAAAACGTTCTTACTGCTTATGTTTTTTTTTTGTTTTTTTTTGGTATTTGTCCATCTTGATCTGGTTCCTGAATACACATCCTTTGTTGATCTATTTTTAGAGATGCAGCTGTGCAATCTTTGTGTTTGGGAGATGAGCATCAGTGTCTGGGTGGGAAGAACGGCCTTCCTGCCTCACATGATGATCAGATCAGAAGCAGTAAATTTACTGACGGTACACTGACTTATCTAAATGAATATTCTGGTAAAAGTACACCTTCAAAGTCTTCATCAAGTTAAAGCTGAAAAGTGTAAATCTTAAATTTACCTAAAGGTAGCAGAAAGATTCACAAAAAAATAGACATCTGCCTCAAATCACACACTGATTTTAGTTCTCGATGGTAAATTAGTGCCTTTCACTCATGGTAGCATGGGAAAACGTTAAAGCTAACTAACAACAGCTTTATTCTCTCACATGTTAGCTAGCATGATAATAACTAGCTGAGTGATAATGTGTCATGATACAAATACAAAGTGTATGTAGCAGCAGATAGATTACAGTGATGAGTTTTAGGTCTCATTTCTTTCCTTTTATTAGCAATTATATATATAATATAATATAATTATAAAATACTACTATTGATCTATAAAGCACTGAATGGTCTCGCTCTGCAGTACCTGAGCGAACTTTGGTCTTTTATGATCCGCCAAGCCTACTTAGATCAAAAGGTGCAGGCTATTTGTTGGTACCTTGAATAGTGAAGGCTGGAGCAGGGGGTAGAGCTTTCTCTTACAAGGCCCCACAGTTATGGAACAGCCGTCCACTTGGAACAGCTTTCCACAGCTTTTAAGCCTAGACTGAAAACATATTTGTGAATAGTTTGTTCTTAGGTAAAGGAGCAGATCTGGAGGGTTCAGAGGGATAGAATCTTGTGGTGAACAGAAATGTTCAGTTGCTGTCGCCCCCCTACTCTCACATACCTAGCATTAGCATACCTAATAATCTGCAATTTTCTCTGTCTGTCTCTCTCTCTCTCTCTCTGTAGCTCTCTGTCTCTGTCGAGCTACACACGCTACTCCTGAGATAACAGTGATCCTGACCCCTTCTGCTCTCCAGAACTGCCTGATCCACCCTGATGCCCTACTTCTGCTTGGAGACTTGTTCACCTGAAAATCACTCGCTGCTGAGGATGACCCCACATGGACAGCTTAAAGATCACCAGGGGTTTACTGTGGATGGTACCACACAGACATGATTAAGATGGCTGTGGATGTTCTTTCATCGATTGCTGAGAACAATTTACACTCAAGTCTCCAGTTAATAACAGTTTGATATGGTAGACTTAAAGTTAAAACTCTATTGATGTACATACTCAAGTTCCTTTTAACACACTTAGCACTGCTTGACTTTATAGTACACAGCTATAGAAGGGAATTATTTATAATCACACTATCCGGCGTCACCCAGATGAGGATGGGTTCCCTTTTGCATCTGGTTCCTCTCGAGCCTTTCTTCCTCATATCTTCTCAGGGAGTTATCCTTGCCACTGTCGCCTCTGGCTTGCTCATTAGGGAAATTCAATTTAATTTAGATCTGAAGCTGTCTGAGACTAGCAAATGCTAGTAGTGGAGACGTAGTGGAGCAAATGCTAGACACAAAATCCCAGAATCCAATGCAGCGTGATGGCATTGATGGCGGTATTAGCATGAAAGTTGAAGCTTTGGAAGCTGATCTGTTTGAGCAGAGTGTACAAATGATGAGGAGAGCGAGAGCTGGACAGCTTAATGGACTAAAGCGCCGCTGCATTGCTTTCCTTAATTAGACATCATTCAAGGGTGATAGCAGCTTCATATGAACAATTAAACACATCGTTCTCTGTTAAATAACAACTTAATCTTTAATCTTTGTTCTTATTAAAATATACTTCTCTGCTAAGATTATTGTAGAATCATTTTAGATATGATAGTGATAAAAATTGCATTTTTCTTTCTAAAATGAATTATAGTAGAACTCAGTCGAAGTAGAGGTTAAGTGTCTACACAGCCCACAAATGAAAATGTTTCTATCAGTTGTCACGTCAGTGCCGAATTCAGCGTCACACTACAATCACCCCAAATGCACTGCGACCTACAAGGATGGCTCCCGTGAACCACAACTCCCGGCCTGCTTCACAGCCTACAGAAATGGCCGCCATGGACTACAACTCCCAATACAACACCCAATACACGAACTATGTCATGTTCTCAGTGGCAATCATTCTAATCACACACACACACACACACACACACCTGGACTCAATCATGAACATGCATACACTGCCCTCCAAAAGTTTGGAAACGCCTGAACAAAATCGGGTTTTTGGGCAACATCAGCATAAATCCTCTTTAGTTAGTGAGCATTTTGCATTGATAATAAGGGACAACACCAGGCATCCGAG
>CM074982.1:886742-900019 GCA_037576825.1 Pangasius krempfi | reverse complement strand
AGATCCAATCTGATCAGTAACCCAGAGCCCAAACCACAAACCCAAACCAGATCCAATCTGATCAGTAACCCAGAGCCCAAACCACAAACCCAAACCAGATCCAATCTGATCAGTAACCCAGAGCCTTTACCACACAACTACCACTGCTTTCAACCACCAGAACAGACTCAGATTCGAGCATGTGGTACAGAGCCTTATCATGGATGCCACTGTTTTATTAATAACGCCAGTGACATGAGTTCTAGTGTTTGGAACAAGAAGATAAAGTGCCTCTGCAACACAAACAACAAGCTGTGAGCATGTGAATATTACACTGTGACGAAGAGTGTGATGCCGCCTCAGGCGTTAATCCAGTCCCTCGTAAAAAAGGGTCTCTCTGCTCCACCACCACTAGGCCAGATGTTTTCAACGATGGGTTTAACAGCTGCAGGGAAATATGCATTGCTAATATAACACAGCTATACACACATGCTGGAAAGGAGGCTCACGCTGAAAAACAGGAGCTCAGAGTAAACAGGAGCCATATGGAATCCGTGTAGGAATAAATAATAGTGTTAACATGTCGACTATTAGTCTACTTAACTCTACCTTACTTTCACATTACTTTAATATTATTATAATGATTGTATTATTGCATTGTTCTATTATGAATTATTCTATTTTTACACACTTTTTTATTGTATTTTATTTTATATTGTTATTGATTTCTTCTTTCTGTCGCTGCTATTATTTATTACAATAGTAGTAGTAGTAGTATTTGCCTATTTTATTATTTTATAAAATTTTTTTATTACCTTTTGTTTCATGATTTTTTGTTTTTACTTCACAATATACAATAAAGCATTTTGAACTGCAGTTTAAATAAATATATGAAAAGTGCTAAATAAATAAAGTGATTATTATTATTATTATTATTATTATTATTATTATAGAAAATAATATTATAGCTGTAAAAAAAACTCATGTTAAACACATAGATAATTGGTTTGCAATTGGAAAACAGCAAAATATATTTTTTTAATACTGTATTTTTTTTTTATTTAATATTCAGAAGCATGTGGAATTATGTTGTTACTAGTTCTTAGTTCTAGTTAAGCTTTCCCCGAGTCTTTAGTGAATTTAGTTTCTCGTCTTTTATGGGTTCGACCTTTTGACATTGTTATATGCATGTGCCTCTGTTAACCTTTTGAGACCAGAACTAAACATGTTCTCATGTTAAACATGTCTCCACTTTTTGTTAGGACAGCTAGACGTCTCCTATTTTATTATTCGCCATATTAGCAGTAATATTTTTGACATGAGGGGAATCAGAGACTGTAAGGCGTAGAAGCTACAATTTTGGCAGGAAGGTACAGTATCCTGATTAACACTCAGGTAAAAATGATGAGCAGTGGAATCCTGTACTGCTCATTTGCAATTTGGTCCATTCAATACCTACATTTCAATTAATTATTTCAATAAGTTTGCAGTAATAATTATAAAAATAATAAGTTGAATTTATATAATGCCTTACTGAAACCCAGAGTCATTTTACAATTTTGGAAAAATAACCACAAAAATAAACACAAAATAGCAGGCGGCACAGTGATACAGCAGATGGTGTTGCCACTTCACGGTTTCAGGGTCCCAGAGTCGATCCTGAGTCGATCAGGTTACTGTGTGTGCAGAGTTTTGCATGTTCTCCCCATGTTCACGTGGGTTTCCTCTGGTTTCTCCCACTTCCATAAATGCTGGTAGGTGGATTGGTTAAGGTAATGAGTTGTTGGTATGAATAAGTGTGTGTGTGTGTGTGTGTGCGCATGGTGCCCTGTGATTGACTGTCATCCCTTTCATAGGTGTATCCGCTCCTTGTACTCAGTGTTCCTGGGAAAGTGTCAGGATCCACCATGAATCTGACATGGATAAAGCTACTGAAGGTACTGACACAATACAGTGATTAAATAAACAAAGAATCATAGTGGTTTTGTGGAGTCCTTCACAAGCTTTTGATCACATTTCAGCTGATTTCAGTCCCACTGATGGCCAGTGTTTGGCATCTGACAGCTCTGAATGCCATGCCAAAGATCCACAGAACCACAGAGTTGTACAAACCAAGCCGCACCAAGAACTCTCAGATGGATTGCGCCAAGCAGAGTGTTAAAGATTCAGAGCAGAGCAAACTTCTCTGCCATCAACGGAAGTAATAAACATATTAAAAGTGATCAAGCACTGCACTCCATCTAAGGCATCAAACACGGAACATCAAGGTCAGGAGAAATCCATTCAAGTTTGGTCTGGAGCGCCGCCACAACCAGCAACACAATGGACAGCTTTGATGAATAAACAAAATTAAGAGATTAAAACAATAAAACAAAAACAGACACAAAAACTGACATCAAAAAGAAGGAAGAACAAAAAAGACAATGACAGAGAGAAAAAAAAGGCTCTAGTGAGAAGTGACAGCAATAACGTTTACAGCATGCTCTCAAACTGATAGAATTCCAATTGCATGACAAATTGTTTATCCAGTTCATAAGCATTGATCCAGTCCCAATATCCGTCTCAGTCCCAGACCTTGATCCTGTTCCAATCTCTATCCCTGAAAATTGACAAAACAAAAGAGATTATTGTTGAATTCAGGAGAACATAGAGTGACCACTCTCTGCTGAACATCGATGGCTCCTCTGTGGAAATCATCAAGAGCACCAATGCCTTGGTGTTCACCTGGTGGAGAACCTCACCTGGTCCCTCAACACCAGCTACATAGCCAAGAAAGCCCAGCAGGGTCTCTACTTCCTGCAAAGCCTGAGAAAAGCCCATCTCACACCCTCCATCCTCACCATGTTCTACAGAGGGACTATCGAGAGCATCCTGAGCAGCTGCATCACTGCCTGGTTTGGAAATTGCACCATTTTGGATCGCAAGACCCTGCAGAGGATAGTGAGGACAGCTAAGAAGATCATCGGGGTCTCTCTTCCCTCCATCACAGACATTTTGACCACATCTGCAAAGCCACCAGCATTGTGGACGACCCCACGCACCCCTCACACAAACTCTTCACCCTCCTGCCGTTTGGCCAAAGGTATCAAAGCATTCGACCCTCACGGCCAGACAGCGCAACAGTTTCTTCCCCCAAGCCATCAGACTCCTCAGTACCCAGGGACTGTCCTGACTCTAATCCACACACACAGACACACGATCAACTGAACACCATTCCACTCCCTTTGCAATTTTTGCACATTTCTTTCTTAAATCACTGCTAAAATACTGTAATCAAAATACTGTATTGAACACCTGCATTTTTGCTGATAACTAGCATGTTATGTTTACATTTACAGCATTTATTATTATATTGTAATATCTTTTTGCACTTTATTCCACACTAGAACTGTGTACTGGTTGGCATGCGCTGTCCTATACTGTGCCTATTTCCTGTTTTAGTTATTATTGTACTGTCTTGCACTTTATGTTTGCACACTTGCACTTTATGTAGTCCTGTGTAGGTCTGTGTAGTTCTACCTATTTCTGCATAGTCTTATGTAGTCTGTGTTGTTTTATGTAGCACCATGGTCCTGGAGGCACCTTGTCTCATTTCATTGTGTACTTTACCAGCAGTATATGGTTGAAATGACAATAAAGCCACTTGACTTAACTTGTCTCAATCCCAGATCTTGATCCTGATCCAACCCCTGTCTCACTCCCAGACCCTGACCCAGTCCCAATCCCTGTCTCATTCCCAGACTCTGACCCAGTCCCAATCCCTGTCTCATACCTAGACTCTGACCCAGTCCCAATCCCTGTCTCATTCCTAGACTCTGACCCAATCCCTGTCTCATTCCCAGACTCTGACCCAGTCCCAATCCCTGTCTCATTCCCAGACTCTGACCCAGTCCCAATCCCAGTCCCATTCCCAGACTCTGACCAAGTCCCAATCTCTGTCTCAGCCCTAACCTTGATCCTGTTCCAATACCTGTCTCAGACCCAAACACTGACCAAGTCCCAGTCATTTATAGCATTTGGCAGACGCCCTTATCCAGAGCGACTTACATTTATCTTATTGAGGGTTAAGGGCCTTGCTCAGGGGCCCAGCAGTTGCAGCTTGGCGGTGCTGGGGATTGAACTCATGACCTTCTGATCAGTAGCCCAACATCCTAACCACTCTCAGTCCCAAACACTGATCCAGTCCCAATTCATATCTTAGTCCCAGGCTCTGATCCAGTCCTACTCCCTACCTCAGTACCAAACCCTGAACCCAGTACCTATCCCTGTCTCAGACCTATGTCCTGATCTGGTCCCAATCCCTGTCTCAATCCCTCATCCACTACCATTTATCCATTACTGATCCATTATCTCAGTCCCAGTCCTTGTCTCAGACTCATGTCCTGATCCTTCTACTGTCTTAGACCCATTCACTGATCATTCATTTCCAAGCACTGTGTTAGTCTTGGTTACTGATCCAGTCCCTTCCTATCTATGCTTGTCTTGTGATTTGTAAAGTTTTCTGTGTGTGCACAATTCTAAACTATGTTTAGTGCCTCTCCTATATCTTTGGTCACTAGTTCATGTTCCTTTCCTTGTAAATCCTGTCAGAAGTGTTTTCTGTATGTGTCTTTGGCCTGTCTGTTTCAGATAAATCTTTTGCTTCAGTCTTTTTGACTCAGTCATCTTCCCCTTTAACAAATCCATTCATCTCAGGAGAAATGATGGATGCCTGGCTGCATGTGTTACTGACAGCTGTATGTAATCACACAGAAAGACTCTCCCCACACACACTCACTTTTTCCTTTCCCCCAAAACGACGCTTATTTCTCTGATGTTTTCTCTAATGTTTCCTCCCACCTGCACTCCTCCATCCTCGTCATTTTCGGGATTTCGGGATTCCTCTGCTTGCTGTTTTCTCAATGGTTATCATTCACATGTTCCTCCAACTCACAATGGCTGCTGATGTCATGGGCAAAGCTGACCTAGAAAAGCCCACTTGCAACATTTACATACTGCTTAGCTAATGGGCCTCATCTCGTTCAGGCTAAAGATGGTGGCTTTCAAACTCTTTGGTTGTGCAGGGTTTCATGGGTGTATATAGATCTATATGTACTTTATAGATGATGTCTTATTGTGTCAGTGGGAAACAAGGGTCATAACATAAATCAGATTTTATAAATATATATATATATAATATACAAGATTCTTGCTATCTTAACCAAAACAGGCATAATTCCCAAAAGAATTGGCATCCTTGCAGTTTCCAGGCAGCTATAAAGGGCACAGTTATCTGCTATTTACAGTGCGCAACTGTCATGTCTGAGAGTTATATGTAGAAAGCAGCTGATAAAATGTCTACACATGCCAATTATAAGATAGCATAGAGCTTATATACAGTACATAATTTACAAAGCTAGATCAAAGCTGGAGTATACAGAGTTCAAGAGTTGGCATGTGGTGGAAAATCAAGTAGAAAAGCTAGCATTACACTGTATTATAAAAAGTTAAAGAGGAGTACGGAGCAAAGAATCAACAAAGAAGCTAGCATAAAGCTGGGATTATACAAAAGTGGTCTTTGACTGTTGACGGGACTGACGTGATGGGCTCAAACGTGCCTCCGACATGACGTGGAAATATCATATCACTATTCTCAGACATTTCTACAATACACAATATTTATCATGACACATGGGTTTGCTCACAAACTGCCAGCAAATCAGTACTGATGCATATTTAATGATAGTTTATTATTATTAATATCTACAAAAATAATTTTATTTTTATTTCTTATATACAATTTTTTTTTTGTTTCTAAAAAAAATTAACCATGAAAAAGGAGAAAAAAGGAAGCATCTATTTTTAAAAAGGAATATTTTACTATTTTTAAACCCACCACCACCCCCTCTTCAGAGGACCATAAAGTCTTTGTTAAACAAAGCATTCTATGTTTACTAGAATTATTAAATACTGTTTAATTCTCAGGGGGAAAAGAAAGCATTGATGCAGTTTTAAAGGTTAAGGGCAGTGAGCTAGACACACTCTCACACTCTCTCTCACACACAGAAAGTCAAAAATATATCCAGGGATGTAACAACAGCGTTTCAGACATGAATTCCCCAAATTCTTAGTGATCAGCCAAATGAATTGCGGTTTATTTCCCCCCCATTGTCATTCTCGAGCCACTGCCAATGCCTGAATGAAACAGCAAAGCCTTCTTGCAGTAAAACCGCTGATTTAGGAACATGTTTTGACTGAAGTGTTATGATGACTATGACGACATTGGCAGTTAAAAGGTCATTTCACTTTGAGTGACTCATACAAGCCTCGGTTTAATCATAAGACTGAGGAAGGGATTTATAAAGCGCAGACTGGGCGAAACATTACTTTCTCGCAGTTTGACTGCTGATTTAGGACGCGTTTCTGACTTTAATGACATGCTGACTGTGATGGCATCGGTGATTAAGAGGTGATCTGACTTTGAGTAACACCTGCAGGTCTTGGTATGATCATAAGATACTCAGGAAGGGCTTTACTCGTGCTGCATATTTTGGTAATCGTGTATGCTGGGATGATGGTGCAGAGTGATGAGTCTCAGTACAGTGCTGATGTTTTTCTCTTCATCGAGAAGACCCTCCTTTATTTTCCACTCTTTTATTACGAGAGCAAGACCATCTGGCCTTTCAGAAACACACTAAAGAATAAAAAACATCTATGTCTTGTAAAGTCAGGCGTTTTCATTCGTTTCTCTCGTTCATAGACTTCTCTCTCTCTCTCTCTCTCTCTCTCTCTCTCTGAGGAGTGATAGCCCACGTTTCTTGATGTTCTTCCAGTCCCCGTTTTGCCTCACGAAAATGGACAAACCAGAGTCTTTCCTCTCTTTCTCCACAGTGTGTCCTGTTCGTATGGATGACCATAGCAGATCTTCTGCAGCTATGAGAACCTCAATGATTAGTTCTACGATATATCACGATATTTAATGTGCACATTATGGATACTGCATGCATTTAAAAAAAAAAATTGTCCTTTTCTCTCTCTTGCAGGATTTGAGGTCTTGAGATTTCTCATTCAGAAGGTGTCATAAGGACAATAATCTTCTAATGGGCAAGTTTGAAGGCAGCATCACACCAGTCCTTCTCTGTGAAGGCTATTAGGATTGCTATTGAAATGTTATGGGTCACCAATTAGAATATAATCCGATCTCTGTCAGAAATCAATGATAAGATTTCAGTCGGGTTCCTACTGTATTTTTCCAGGTTATCCACTGGAATATAATCAGATTATTATTATGTTCATATATACATAATCATATTTACATATGGTTCCTAAATGATCACATTTCTATGAGGTTTCTATTGTATTTTTATTGGGTACCCACTGGAATATAATCAGACTTCTATAGCGTTCCTAAATAATCAGATTTCTCTAGTGTCTGTAAATAATCAGATTTATATGGGGATCCTATTGGATTTTATGGGTTGCCCCTTGAAATAATCAGATTTCTATATGGTTCCCATATAATCAGATTTCTATATTGTTCTATATAATCAGATTTCTATATGTTTCCTATATAATCAGATTTCTATATGGTTCCTATATAATCAGATTTCTATTATAATCAGATTTCTATATTGTTCTATATAATCAGATTTCTATATGGTTCCTATATAATCAGATTTCTATATTGTTCTATATAATCAGATTTCTATATGTTTCCTATATAATCAGATTTCTATATGGTTCCTATATAATCAGATTTCTATATTGTTCTATATAATCAGATTTCTATATGATTCCTATATAATCTGATTTCTATATGGTTCCTATATAATCTGATTTCTATATGGTTCCTATACAACCAGATTTCTATTATAATCAGATTTCTATATTGTTCTATATAATCAGATTTCTATATGTTTCCTATATAATCAGATTTCTATATGGTTCCTATATAATCAGATTTCTATATTGTTCTATATAATCAGATTTCTATATGATTCCTATATAATCTGATTTCTATATGGTTCCTATATAATCTGATTTCTATATGGTTCCTATATAATCTGATTTTTATATGGTTCCTATATAATCAGATTTCTATATGGTTTCTATATAATCGGATTTCTATATGGTTCCTATATAATCAGATTTCTGTATGTTTCCTGTATAATCGGATTTCTATATGGTTCCTATATAATCAGATTTCTATATGGTTCCTATATAATGAAATTTCTATACTGTCCCAACTTAATCAAATTTATGTGGGGTTTCTATTGGAGCTTTACACATTACCCCTATGTATATATCTATGTTATTACTCCGTTATAAATATTCGCTTAAGGGATGAGACGCTAAATGGAACGTAGCTTGTGAGAGAAGAAGACGGATTCGTTTCTATTTTTCTAAAATGAAACTGTGGAAACACATGACAACCCAACTGCTACAGCAGTTAGCAACGTGACCAAACCAAACACAACAGCAGCCAAACACAGTGTGTAAGAAAACACAGCAGATGGTTGTTACATTGCAAACGCCCCTGTCGAGTGTTTCGCCCGTTTCTTCAGGAAAACTCCAGAGCTGTAATTCAGCGGGCATTTATAGAGAGTGTGATTTACTGACATCCATAACACAGTCGGTGCTTGGGGGACGTGATGTAACGCAATGGATACACTTTACTATCACTGCTTATACCCTCGAGAATGACGTCATTACAGGGAGTGTGTGTGAGGCTACAGAAATATGGATACACTGAAATAAGCATAGGAATGTCTTGGAATGGTAATGATGCTAATAATTGGGCTAATTTTGCTCCACGATCGTTTATGAAGATATCATTTTGGTTTTAGTTTTTTGGTTATTTCAGTCCTACTGCTAACAGTAATCAAAACAGAAACAAAACATTAAACTGTGTTAGCATGTGTCCAACTATAATGCTACAAGGCTAAGGCTAATAAGCAAGCACTAATTGTTTCCAATGAGCAAGGCCTAGCATAGCATTTATAATGCTAAAAACTGGTGCAGTGTGTTAACGCTTCCTTTCATTGTGTTGAGTTACAATTACAAATGCAACCAATGGCTGAAATTTTCCACTGGAATGAGTGACTAGTGCAAGGGTGTGACATGTTAGCCGTTAGCCACGAGCAATCCCTCGGCTAAGCTTCCTGACCACTGAAACCACCAGCTGTCATTTCTGTCATCTACTGCTTTGCATTTAGCAGTAAATTTAGTGTTTAATAAAAAGTGGTGACTTATTTGAAGCATGAGAAAGTATTACTCATGATGAAGGCACACACACACACACACACACACACACACACACACACACACACACACTGGAAAATTAGAAAGTACTTTGCATCATTTCAAATTTCATTCTCATTACAGTGCCTTTAAAAGACCCAATCACTGGACCAAAGTCTTCTGGTGGCTAGCACACAGTTATGCAGTCACACACACACACACACACACACACACACACACTGAAGTGTTCTGAAGAGTTCTGGGCAGGTTCTAGACTGTCAAGATTTGTGTCTTCTATTGTGTCTTCTATAATTGGTTTCCTATCAAGTCATATCAAAACTGTATAAAAAAATCTCAATAGGCCACGCTAGAGTGACATCAAAGCTAAAGTGACAAAGCTAGAGTGGCATCAGTGACTTGTAGCTTGCTAGTATGAATGCAGACTTAGCATTGAAACTTTTGTAGGCCTATAGATACAGAAGATATAAAAGGTTTTAACGCTCTTGTTAAAATTCCAGGTGTTTGTGATGTAAAAAAAATTACCAAGATAAATCACGGTTCATGTAGTTACTACGTGATTTAGCAACCAACAAAAGTCAAGTGAAAACAGATAGAAACATTTCAGAAAAAAAGAAGAAAAACATAGAACACAGACAGGATCTTATCATCCAATTTAGCCATCAGCAGAGGGGTACAAAAGAATTTCCCAATCATTTTTTCCATGGAACACCGTGGAGGCCATCATCAAGTGGAGAAAATGGAGCACCACAGTGACATCACCATGTACAGGGCATCCCTCCAAAATAGACAAAAGAACAAGAAGAAAACTTATCCGGGAAGCTGCCAAGAGACCAAGAGCAACATTAAAAAAGCTGACAGAATGTCTGAGAAGTACTGATTACTCTCTGCATATGACAATAATCTCTCGTATTCTTCACACGTCTGGGATCTGGGGTAGGGTGGCTAGATGGAAGCCCTACATCCAATCTCACCTAAATCACTTCGTGTTACACCATGTGACAAATTGTGGTCTGATGAGACCAAGGTCGTGCCCAATTTTTGGGCATAATTCTAAAAGACATGGAAACAAGACCCAAAGAACCCCATACCCACAGTGAAGCATGGTGGTGGCAGCATCATGCTATTGGCCTGCTTCACTTCAGCTGGTACTAGGGTTATAATCAAGATAGAAGAAATCATGGAAAACTCCAAATATCAATCTATTTTGGTACAAAACCTGCAGGCCTCTGTTAGACAGCTGAAGATAAATAATTTCACCTTCCAGCATGATAACGAGCCAAAGCACAAATCCAAGTCAACAAAGGAACGGCTTCAGAAGAAGAAGATCAGTGTTTTGGAGCAGTCCAGTCAGAGCCCAGATCTACATCCTACCAAAAACCTGTGGAACGACTTGAAGAGGGCTGTGTAGTGGAGATCTCCTCACAGTGTGATAGATCTGGGGCATAAAATGAACAAAATGAAGATGTGGATGAAGAAGTCGGTAGACTCTTACCCCAAAACACTGAGTGCTGAACTACAAACCAAAAGTGCTTTAGCAAAGTATTGGTTAAGGGGTGTGCATACTTATGCAACCAGGTCATTGTAAGTTTTTTCCTTTTCTTCTTTCCCTTAAATGTTTCTATTTGTTTTTCGCATTAATGGTGGGAAAAGATCTGACATGATTTATCTCGGTTTCATTTTTAATCACAGAATCTTATCACTTTAACAGGAGTGTGTAGACTTTTTATAACCACAGCACATATCCAGATGCACGACACACACCGAAATCCTAAACCAAGTGACCAGCATTCTTCTGGGCCTCGTAAACAGCAGGACGTCACTCTGTGGGAGTTTAGTACGCACAAATACACAAATGACACAAATACACACTGCTGAGTTTGAACAAGTCATGTCCTAATTATTATATTATATTATATTATATGCAAAAAGATAAAGAATCACTTCAGTGAGTGAGTTGGTGAAAAATAGGAATCTACTGAATGATGTTTGCCTCTGAAGGGAAAGTTCACAGCTTCTCGTCTGGATCAATACTGACAATATAGATTTATTATATATGGAAATTACAGGATGGCTGCAGAAACCAATCGAGATCACCATCGCCTGCTAATACACTGAGTTAAACTCTTCACAGAACACACACACACACACACACACACACATGCAGTGATAATGTGTGAGCCAAGCTTCTGTCCAAAGTGTGTTCAATCCATCAGACTGTGTGTGTGTGTGTGTGTGTGTGTGTGAGAGAGAGAAATGAGAAGAGGTCTGATATTTTACCAAATGTGTGGTTTTATAAACATTCTGTAGCCTGATGTCTAGCCACGAAAATCAGTGGAAGGAGTCTCCAGTGTCAGCGCTTTGTAACAGTCAGAGGAAAAATCTGTAACTTTAAGCTTTCCGACGTCTTCAGGATTTCTTGCGGTTTCTTGGCAACATGACAAGCTGGGTTTTTTTTTCATTAACTTAAAATGAGAGAAAACTGAGAGGCTGGAGAGGAAACGATTGTTTATAGCTGCTATAACATAAGTGAGAACAGGAACCAACATGACTATTTATATTAAATATAACTAGAAATGGATAAAAGCATGACATGTTGTTCTTTAATAAATTAAAATAAAAGTAATCACTGGTAAATTGGTATAAAGAGGTATGAAACACTTGGGGATGTGTAGTTATAAGAAGATAATCAACTTCAGGGTATTTACGGTAACTATGCTTCATCACACACACACACACACACACACACACACACACACACTCAGTCTTTATTACTTATGTAATAATGGAAGAAATCTGTGTATGTGAGTCAAAATACAGTCTGAAATTTCATTATATTTGTTTTGACAAAACTCCAGGTCTAGAGCTTTTTGTATGCTTTATAGTCATTACGTTTAATAGCAATTCTACTGGTCCTTCCAAAGAAAGCACTCGGTTTTGCCTCGTCGCTGCTCAGCAGAAATAACGTAAACTTTCTGGCTCAAAATCAATATCAGAAAATGATGTAAAAAAAAAAATCACTGTGATGTGAAAATATGAAAATGGTGATTAAGGACCGCACAGAAAGACACTGATATATAATACATATCATACACACAGCAGAAAGGCAAACAAGACCAAGGGGAAAATAAGAAAACAAAAAGCGTCCAAAATGCTGTGCTTTAAAGAGCCGGTTCCTGACACTCAATAGCAGCTCTGGGCCCTGATTGGCTGGAGGTAATGTGGAAGGAAGTGGGGATGTTACAGATGATTGACAGCTCCACCTCCTCCTCTCCCAGACCACCGATAGCAGGGAAAGAGCTAAAAAAAATACAGAGAGAAAAACTAAACACATGGACAGATTTAAGAAATCAGGGTCATATCCATCACACAGCTGGATCGCCGTGACAACCAGAAAATCAATAGGGCCTTTGGGATTATGGGATATGTTTTGTATAAAGTTGTACTAAACAATCTGCCAGAAGCGTTAGCTAATGATGCTTAATGATCTTGCATAATTATTCACTGAGCTAAAAGCGCACCCCGAATCCTCACCATCTTCTACAGATGTGCAGTGGAGAGAAGATTGACCAGCTGCTTCACAGTCTGGTGTGGCAACTCCACTGGGTCTGACCACCAGGATCTGCAGCAGGTGGTCAGTGCAGCCCAGAGTATCACTCAGACACTTACAATAAGCCCTCAGCATCACCGAGTTCCCCACACACCCCAACCACCCCAGCCTGTTTACTCTGCGGGGTACCAGACTATTCACCAACACACAGCTACACTGAGGGACAACTTCTACCTCTCTCTCTCTCACACACACACACACACACACGTACACACACGTACACTCACACACACGTACACACACACACACACACTGGCCTTTACCCATCACTCCCACTGTCCTGGAATGGTTAAAATACCCTAATACAGCAATACTGTTACTACTTAACCATTACTTACTTGTGCATTCATACTGCACAGATCCATAATTATTGCACAGTCCCATAATTAATGCACAGTCTCATAATTACTGCATAGTCCCATAATTAATGCACAGTCTCATAATTACTGCA
>CM074982.1:884338-886732 GCA_037576825.1 Pangasius krempfi | reverse complement strand
ACAGTCCCATAATTAATGCACAGTCTCATAATTACTGCATAGTCCCATAATTAATGCACAGTCTCATAATTACTGCACAGTCTCATAATTAATGCACAGTCCCATAATTACTGCACAGTCTCATAATTATTGCACAGTCCCACAGTTACTGTACAGTCTCATAATTATTGCACAGTCCCATAATTATTGCACAGTCCCACAGTTACTGTACAGTCTCATAATTATTGCACAGTCACATAATTATTTTACAGTCCCATAATTAGTTCAAATTCCCACAGTTATTGTTGCACATCTCAATACAGTGACACAGTCTAAAAGAACTGCACACTTCCCTAGACCCTGCTATTTAAAATCTTTATTGAAGCAGGCACAGCATTTTTTATAATGATTTAATTTATAAGTTGGCTCTCTACATCTTCTGCCAGAGCGTAGCAGCTGGTGCTCGGTGTGAAGGACGTGGGACGAGTCCGCCACTATGACATTAACTCAGTTTCATCAAACATATTTACCTTTCACTTTTTAATGCTTTACTACTAAAGACATAAATACATACTTACATACGATCATCAGTCTCAAGCAGTGCATCTGCATGTTGGACTTGGACCCGAGACTATCATGGTGCATTGTGGGATTTCCTCAGTGCACTGGCTAGGAGGTGAACTGGGTGTGAATTTGGACGTCACATGAAAGTGCATAATTTTAGTCTAATCAAAGACTTGTGTGAAAGAGTGTGTGAAGGAGTGTGTGACGATGAGGACAAAGAGTTCAGAGATTCACTGATTTCACTCATTCACTCAAAACATGAAAATATATCAGATGTTTTCGGTCGGAATCCAACGCCCAGTGGGGACCTGTAAAACCACACAGTTACATCACAGAGAGAGAGAGAGAGAGAGAGAGAGAGAGAGACAGGGGGAGGACAAATTCTTCAAGTATGAGAAAACTTTACAGCTTCCCTCCTCTCTCTCTCTCTCTCTCTCTCTCTCTCTCTCTCTCTCATTCCCTTCTTCCCTCCTCTCACTCTTCTCAGTCAGTCCATCAGTACTCTCTGAGACTGGACAGAGGAAGAGAGAGAGGTGACGGAGTGACAGACTGAGAGCATCCCTCTCTTCTCAGGTAAGTCTGGTAAATCATATTCTAAAAGCTGTATGTTGTTACCATAGCGACCTGCGACCTGCGACCTGTGACCTGTGAGGTGATTATATATTGCGCATTAATGAATAAAGGAGTGATGTGAAGACAGAAGAGAGAGGTTCTGCTGCGTCCTGCACCTGAGTACCGAAATGTTTTAATCAGCTGCGATCTTTACTCTCACTACATCTCTGTTCGTTTATTCCTTTATTCCTTTTATTCGTTTTTAACTGAATTTTCTACGCTGCATTAAAGCTTAAAAATAAACTTCTGCCAATATCGAGATCTCTACAGCGTCCTGTTTACTCCAGATGCAGCTGATCAGTGAAGTCGTGCTCGGGGTCTGAACTTTACATCTAAACCGCATGTCATAAATCACAAACTGCCAAAGAAGTGAGAAAATTGATTAATAAATAAGTAAATAAATGAATAAATAAATCAATTGGCTCGAAAAAAGTTTGGAAATAATTAGATTCTATTAGTGCAGATTTTATATATAAAATGTTTATAAATCATTATAGCCAATGATCTATGTTTGTAATGAATTAATTAACTTTTATTTATTTATTCATTTATTTATTTAATTATTTAGTTAATTAGCTAATTAGCTCAATTTATAAAGTGCTTTCTATTACTCTGTTCTTTACAAGCAATATCCTTTTTTTTTTTTTTTTTTAATAATTAAATAAAATAAAATCTTTAACACAGAGTTCAGGGAGGAATAAACAAAATTTTTGATGAAAAGAAAAATATTTTTAAAAAATTGATAGAAATTTTGTTTCTCATTTAGTTAATTGTTCATTTCATTTTAAAAAAGATATAATTACGTATAATTCATTATTACGTTTTACATCTGTGGCTTTTATCCAGAGTGACGTCTCGCTCAGTAAACACTGGATCACTAGGAATACCATCAAAAGCTCTTCATTCATTCATTCATTGGTTAATTGGTTAATTAGTTAATTAGTTAATTGATTAATTCGTTAGTTTCTGTTACTTTCACCTCCTCCTGGTTTAATAATGAACTCTGGAAAATGACTCAAATCTGCCACATACCCCTGCAACAAACTCTAAAAACTGAGAGCAAGAGAGGAAACAAATAAACAAACAAACAAACAAACAAATAAATAAATAAATAAATAAACGAGTACAGGAGTGTTTATAAATCATACAACACAAACCTTCATGTGTGCTGAGTTTACAGGCTGGGAGCGACTGACTGTATTGATTACATGACTGCGTGTGTGATTGTGTGATTAATTA
>CM074982.1:849338-881838 GCA_037576825.1 Pangasius krempfi | reverse complement strand
GGTAAAAAATGTTACAGACCATGAAAGTGTTTTCAGAATACACACTTTGTCTTGTTTTTGTTTAATTATTTTAGGTTCTGCAGTGGAGTTAAGAGATAAAGGAGGTCTCTTTGGATCGGAGACGAACCCCTACACAAAAACGTTCTAGGATTTTGAGTGAAAATCAAACAGAAAAGACTCCTGAGTTTGGACATAAACTTTACTCAAGCGCCTCCTGGCATTTTGGTTTTAAAGCAACAATGCCCTTCCTCTTGCGCCTCATCCTCTTCCTCATCCCAAGCCCCGCCCTGCTTTCCCATAGTGCATCTGTTCCCTCTGAGTCACTGCCGGTCAAAATGGTGATATCAGAACAGTGCGTTTCTGACCCCAACAAGGTCGAAGGTCATGAGGTTGACCTGACGCCTGGTTCTCCACTAGTTCTGACCCACCGGATTCATTTGGTTCCCAGTTCTGCGTCTGGTTCATGCTGCCAATCCGAATTTGCGGCTCTTCGCGAACGAATCGAGGTGCTCGAGAGGGAAGTTTCAGAGCTCAGGGAGAAATGTGGCGGTCTGGATGGCGGCTGCTGCAC
The DNA here is from genome assembly GCA_037576825.1 of Pangasius krempfi. NCBI lineage: Eukaryota > Metazoa > Chordata > Actinopteri > Siluriformes > Pangasiidae > Pangasius > Pangasius krempfi. Next base: position 881,267 of record CM074982.1, on the reverse strand, counting down.
TTCACAGCAAAGTAAAGGTACAGTAGATATGCTCAGGGTCACGATGATGTTCTTAACATGCCCTCGTTGACTTCCCTTTACAATGTAAAAGTGTGTATTAACTATCGAAAACTGGTGTCTACTTTCGGCACAAATGGACAAACCCAATTTGAATTCAATCAAAGGTTATTTAAGGACTACAACACACAGAGTCCTGCTGCTATAGAAAAATAATCAACAGCAGGGTGGTGTGATGATGCAGTTGATGATGGAGTTACTGTTAGCAGCCCAAAGGTGATTATTTTCCCATAACAGAACGTCCCCAAGTGTTTTATTCCTCTTACACCACGGCAATTTGCCAGCGATTACAATTTTTATTTAGTAAAGAACACATCATAGAACACTTTCCTGTTCTCACTTACTTTAGAGCAGCTATAAACAGTCGATCCCTCATCAGCCTCTCTCTTTTCTCTCTCTCTTGAAGTTAATAAGCCATAAAAACACAGCTTGTCATGTTACCAACATGTCCTCCGTCCTGAAGACGTCGGAAAACTTAAATTTACAGCCTTACCTGTGACTGTTACAAAGCGCTGTCACTTGAGGCTTATACTCATTTATTCTGTTTATGTGGTCCATCCACCGTACGAGTCCCTGTGAATGAACAGTTACTGTAGAAACAATAACATATTAGAACAAGGGCATTAATATAAACCTGTGACTGCACCTGTGAGTGCACAGCTGCACTACTGTCAGAGCATATAAACAGCTACATTGATCATTTTGTATCAGCCTGCAATGCCTTTGAGTAAGTTCCTGAAGTCTACAGTGACGTCAACTCAACTGTCTTGGATTCCCCCTTTGCGTTGTAGTTCCCTTGGCAACAGCATGGTTTGTTTTTGTTTCTGTTTTAGTCCCATCTCCGTCTCCTGTTCAGTCATTTGTTTTTTACTTGATTGTGTACAACTGTTTTTGTTTTAGTTCTTGATTAGTCTGCTCATTTATACCCCATTGTGTCTCAGATTCTTTGTAAAGCCAAAGTGTTCTGCTCTGCTTTGATTCTCAGTCGTTCTTCCGGGTCTAATAATGGATTACACTTGTTTTATGTTGGCTGCCTGTTCTCTGACCCTTGCGATGGACTTTGATGATGATGATCGATGGACTGTCCTTATTAAAGCTAATGCTGAGTTCATGTACTTGCATCCTTCCTCGCGTCACCGCACATTACACCTTTCCTAAATCCAGCTAATAAAGTAATAAATCAGCCCTTAAGATAGGCACAGGGACACAAGGATATTAAAATGAAATTGGTAGGAAAACTCCAGAATGGTGTTAAAGACATGGAAATGTGGCCAGTTTCTTTTAGGGAATAGGTCATAAGATAGATGATTTCCTTCAGAGTTTTAAACTGTGTCTAATAACAGTAACACAAGGCAAGTGGACTAATGTGCAGTTACCAAACAGATGTGCAGAGGTATTTAGTTGCACAAGCAAAGGACAGATAAAAATATATTGAGCAACCCCTTACAATAAGCTTTCCAAAACTTTATCACTGAGTTATGTGAGCAGATGTTTTGCCTCATAATACTGATAGGCCGGATATGTTTGTTGTTGTTTTGTTTTTTTTAGGAGCAGGCTGCACCACTGTCCCTCCCCCAACAGATGAGTGTTTGAATGACTGCAGTGACCAGGGCCGCTGCGTGGATGGGAAGTGTGTGTGTTTCCCTGGATTTAGTGGACCTGACTGCAGTGTGCTCAACTGCCCCAGAGACTGCAGCAACAAGGGGAAGTGTGTAAATGGCAAGTGTGTTTGTGATCCCGGCTTCACCGGCCCAGACTGCTCTGTTAAAACATGCCCCAAAAATTGCAGCAGCAATGGCAGGTGTGTGAACGGAAGATGTGTGTGCAATGCAGGATTCACTGGTCCAGACTGCTCAACTGTATCCTCACAGTGTCCTGGAAACTGCAACAACAAAGGAAGATGCGTGAATGGGAAGTGTGTGTGTGATACCGGATTCACAGGTCCGGATTGTTCTGAAAGGTCCTGCCCCAGAAATTGCAACAACAAAGGAAGATGTGTGAATGGGAAGTGTGTGTGTGATACCGGATTCACAGGTCCGGATTGTTCTGAAAGGTCCTGCCCTGGAAACTGCAACAACAAAGGCAGGTGTGTGGATGGAAAGTGTGTGTGCAATACCGGATTCACAGGTCCGGATTGTTCTGAAAGGTCCTGCCCCAGAAATTGCAACAACAAAGGAAGATGTGTGAATGGGAAGTGTGTGTGTGATACCGGATTCACAGGTCCGGATTGTTCTGAAAGGTCCTGCCCTGGAAACTGCAACAACAAAGGCAGGTGTGTGGATGGAAAGTGTGTGTGCAATTCCGGATTCACAGGTCCAGATTGCTCTGAAAGGTCCTGCCCTGGAAACTGCAACAACAATGGCAGGTGTGTGAATGGGAAGTGTGTGTGTGAGGAAGGATTCACAGGTCCAGACTGTTCGGAAAGGTCCTGCCCTGGAAACTGCAACAACAATGGCAGGTGTGTGAATGGGAAGTGTGTGTGTGAGGAAGGATTCACAGGTCCAGACTGTTCGGAAAGATCCTGCCCTGGAAATTGCAACAACAAAGGCAGGTGTGTGAATGGGAAGTGTGTGTGTGATACCGGATTCACAGGTCCAGACTGTTACGAAAGGTCCTGCCCTGGAAATTGCAACAACAAAGGAAGATGTGTGAATGGACAATGTGTGTGTGAAGTTGGCTTCACCGGACCAGACTGTTCCACCAAGACCTGCCCAAATAACTGCAGCAACAGAGGAAGATGTGTAAACGGCAAGTGTGTGTGTAATCCCAGTTTTGCTGAGCCGGATTGCAGGGAGTGTAAGGATGGATTTACAGGACCTGACTGCGCAACGGGTAAGATGATTTATCCACCACCTTTACATTTAACTGGTAATACAGGTGAGGTTGAAACTGATAATACAGGTGAGGTTGAAACTAATAAATAGACATTATGTGGGAACCAGAAGTAGAGAGCTATGAAAACTGGGAAACTGGAACTAGGAACTACTGGTAACAAAACTATAAAACCTGGTAAATAGACAAATAAAAAGAGAAATGGACTTGCTGCACAACACAGAGGCTGAGACTGACACAGAGAACATCCTGTAATTGAGATCCTGTAATTGGACTGACACTGTGGGAGCTGGATTGGTTCAGGATTGGTTCAAGGGCACAGACTGATACAGAGGATGGGTTAGGGCAGAGTGACTGCTGAGCATGAGACTGTGGAAGAACAGGGCCTGATGTTAAAGAAGAAGCAGCTTGATGCAAGGGAAGCAGTAAAGTCTGAACTTTATGTTGGGGAAAGAGTAGAGTCTGGACTATATGTAGGAGAAGAGGTAGAGTCTGTACTTAATGCTGAGGAAAGAGAAACCTTGGGGAAAGAGAATGGTCTAAGTTTGATACTAGGGAAGGAGTGGAACTTGAGCTTGATGTATGGGATGGAGTAGAGTTTGAACTTTATGTAGGAGTAAGGAGTAGCGTCTCAATTTATGTGTGGCAGAAAGAGAAGTATTATGAAGTATGAAGTATGAAGAAGTATGGCTGCTTTAAGGACCTCTTCTCTCCTTAGGGGGAAGATGTGACCCGTCATTCCAATCATCTCGTTGTAGAAATACAATGACAATAAATGCTATCTATCTATCTATCTATCTATCTATCTAAAGTATTGGAACTTCACAAAGGGGAAAGAGAAGAGTCTGAGCTTTATGTAGGCTAAAGAGTAGAGTATGAATGTTATGTTGGGAAAAGAGAAGAATCAGACTTTCATATAGGTAAAGAAGTAGAATCTGAACATTATCTTGTAGAAAAAGAAGAGTCTGAGTCTGATGAAGAACAGAGACAGAGTTTTATGCTGGAGAAGGAATAATGGTTGAGCCTTTTACTGGTGAAGGTGCAGAATCTGAGAGTGATGCTGGAGAAGACTCAATGACAGGAGGTAAGACGAATTTAAGGTCATGGGCTGAGACTGGGCCAAAGTCCAAGTTAGGGGCAAAGTATGACACTAGGAAAGGATCAATAATTGTGGCTAAGGAAGATAGAGCAGAACACAAAACAAAGCCAAGTGCATGAGCAGAGACAGGACCAAGAACAGAAGCATAACCAGAATCAGCAAGGGACAGAGACAAACCTGGAGGTTGTTGCTGCAGAAGGGTTGGCCCAGTGTTGCGTGTGACGTTGGAGTTACTAGCACTAAAGTCTGATGAGGTGCAGATGGGCCTGCAGACTTTTAAAGACAGCCACTGCCAGGGGCCCAAAAATGGTCCAGCATAAAAAAGTGTCTGATTTCAGGGTCATCTCCAGTTTATACCAGGTGTGTACCATAAAGAAAATGTATTAAAAATGTACAACAAAGTTCTTGCTACAAGCTACAAAATATCTACACAACATAATTATGGTATGATAGCTACAGATTCACACCTTTGATGTATTGAACTATTCTCTCTTTTTCTATCTCACTTTCCTACCAGCCCTGATTGCGGTGTCTCACTTCAGCGCCAGAAACATCACTGAATCTTCAGTTACACTCTTCTGGACTCCACCTATAGTGCAGTACAACACTTACCGTATCACCTTCACCAGTGAGGTAATTACAAAATATCCTGATATAAACTACTGTTTTATAATATCGTGGTTGTCTTGGGGTTGTGAAAGTTGTGTATGGACAAAAGAGGTGTAATTTAAGATGATAGAAACAGATCAAATGTATTCCAATCTTTCCGGTCACTCTTTTAATTATGGCATTTTGTTGCCCCTCTTCGGGGCAAGCGATATTTCAAAAATTCCTTTATAAGTTCACATACAGTCTCCTTCACAGCTGCTTTGCAAGTGTGTTGAACCAACTGCCTCCTTCTCTTACTCACTTACTCTGTCTTCCCAGCATTGACATATTTCTGGTTTACCACAAACTACTTCCTGTCACAAGACCTTTCGTTTAGGAAACCACTGATGTGAACCACATGCGGCGTACTGCACCTGTCTGTGTGATTTCAGTGTGCAAACTCCTCCTTTCATAACAACACGAATAATATCAAGTGTACTGGATGCAATAAGTAGTCTAACCACTGCAGTTTTTTTTCTTTATCAGTTATAAAAACATCCTCAGTTGATCCATATTATTCAAGAATCCATTATTTGAACATTGAGACAGAGCCAGAGTTTTCTGTTCATGCCAGGGTTGCCAGATCATCTCAAAAGGTGTACAAAAAGACTTGAATATACCTGAAAACGCTGGAAAAGGTATAAAGGAAAAGGTCACAAGGTCACCATGGAACACATTTCTGATGTGTCGTATCTGCAATACACCGTTTTATCATCACTAGGTACAGAAATGATCCACTGTTTGCAGCATTCTTCTATATTTTGACCATTTACCAGACAGAGGGTCCTTGGTGGTCTAGCGGATAAGGATGCCCAGGCCCGGGGTCAATCCCCGAGCAGGGAACCAACCCAGCCACTGGGAGTGCACTCTCTGTGCCGGTCCCAAGCCCAGATAAAATGGGAGGTCAGCGCTGCGTCAGGAAAGGCATCCGGTGTTAAACCTGTGCCAAATCAAACATGTGGACCAGTGATCCACTGTGGTGACCCCTAACGGGAGCAGCCGAAAGAACAACAACAACAACCTGACATTCAGACAGTATAGCAGAAGAAACATGTAGAATGAATGATCACTATCTCACAGCGTGATGATGTAGCTAGGCTACTTACTCAGAAAGCATTCTGTTCACAGTAGATACTCTTTCTGAACTTATACTTTCCTTTTGCAGAATTGATTGGATTTAACTCTGATTATTTCCTTTGAAATGTATGCAAACTATTTTTAAACTAGCCAAAAAAAAAAATAACTCCACCACCTACAGTTGGTCTCACTTTTCCCACCCACAACCTTCCAAAACTAGCCTAATTTGTTGTAAAGAAATGCCGGCAACCCTGCCTGCAGCTCTCATCTAATAGGATGTATTCAACATACAGGATTCAATCTCATTAGCAAGAGCAATATAGCAAATAGATTGACACCCTCAGTACAGAATATATTCAGGTTACATTTATAAACATCATCATCTGCCATTTTGTAAAGAATTTAGCACCAACGTCTTCTGGGTAAGCTCCTGAAATCTAACACACTTGACTTGAGCTAATAAGGAATTGGAACAGCCCTTGAGGAATATAACTAAAGGAAAGTAGAGAAGAAAGTCTGCGAAGTTAAAACCGTTTAAAAAACAATACTGGAATGTAGCTCTTTGTGTACAGACACTTGGGACTTCCTCTCTTGTTCCTGTCTTTAAATGTTTTCAAATGAATGCATTACACAGACCTGGGTGTGAATTTTGCAACCTCTTCCTCCATAATTTTCCACTTCACGCCCCCATTCCCTTTTTTCCCTGAGTGTATAAAGTGCTGCTGCACAGATGGTATCCCAGCAGGGGGGCGACTCAGGGTCACGGCACCATTTTTACAACGCACTTCTGAGTTGGCACGAATCACAATGAAAGAAAGAATTCCCATCGGACTAACATGCAGATTTATGAGCGGAACGGTCTCTGACTCAGACTAACATGGGTTTCTTCTTTTTTTTTTTTTTTTTTTTTTGCTTGTTGAAAACATCAGATTGAGAACAGCTGGATTACAGGTTTTTATGTTACAGCAGCAGCAACAACAACAACAAAAACTATTTATATAGCACCATTCTCAAAATCGAGGAGGTCAAGATATAGAGACAAATTATTCTTTAAATTAAATGAATACCTACTGACAAAATATTAATAATACCTATAATAAAACTAAGAAGAAGAAGAAGACTTTATTTAGATATAAATAAAAATCTATAGACCGTCAATATCATGTCACGTGACTGGACTCAGTCTCTCAGCTAATTTTAACCAATATGTCACCAGTAGGTTGTTAATGTTGAGTAGACGTATACACACTCTATAGCAGGAGTGTCCAGTCAGTGTACACTCAGTCCAGTGTCCAGTGGTTCTGGCCAAAAACCCCGCTTTAATGGCCAATAACACATCAACAACTCCTCTTAAATGTGTTCATTCATCAGCACTTATCTGAAAGGTTTTATTATTATTCTGAATTCAGAACCGAACCAAACGTGACCACACTGCATTTCATTACCCAAAACACTGATTATCCCAATTAAGTTTTCCCCATAAACTTTTCTACATTTTGTAGGATTACATCCTGGAACTGAAATGGACTTAACTGGGATTATATATGAACTTTTAGCTTGCTTACGAATAATTAGAGTTCATGAGTTTATGGCCTTGAGTTTATTGCTCTATTTTGTGGCCCAGTGGAATAACAGAGCTCTTTCAATTTAATTATAGTCCACAAGACGATTTTAATTTACAGCTCAGATATTAAATTCATTTGGCCGGCCGGGTTAGAACCTTTATCGGGCCGGTCCTGGCTGTACGGGTTAATAATTTTTGCCTCTTCCTTTATTTTAATGGAATGTTCTAGTTAATAGTTCTTGATATTCAGTAGATCGACTATCAAATCAACCTTAGTCCTATCAGATAAACATCATTTCACATGTTGAGAATCGGTTGATCAGCTGCTTCATGACAGTGTGTAGATTGTTTGTACATTGGATTATCAAAATAAAGCATTAATAAGCTCAGAAAACTTTAAGTAAGTAATTTTTATTATTGTAAAATACTGAGTGACAGGGTGGTGTGATGTTAACCCTGTTACCACCCTGAAGTTGATTATTTTCCTATAACAGCACGTCCCCAGGTGTTTTATTCCTCTTATACCACAGCAATTTCCCAAAAATTACAATTATTATTTATTAAAAAATTACGTCACACTTTTATCCTTTTATAGTTACATTTAATGTTATGGAACTTCCGAGAAACAGGTGAGTTCCTGTTGTCACTTACGTTATAGCAGCTATAAACAGTCGTTCCCTCAACACCCTCTCTTTTTTTTCTCTCTTGAAGTTAATAAGACAACAAAAAAAAAAACACATCGCAGCTTGTCGTGTTACCGAGAAACCGCAAAGAAGCGTAAACTCCGCTGTCCTGAAGATGTGGGAAAACTTAAAGTTACAGCTTTACCTCTGACTGTTACAAAGCGCTGACACTGGAGACTCCTTCCGTAAATGTTACATAAACATCTCCGTACAGAAAACTTCAACAAAATCCGTTTCTGTGGCGCGTCCACCGTACGAGTCCCATGTAGCATTAGTATAGAAATGACAACATATTAGGATAAGCACATTAATATAAACTGGTGACCTTCTGACTAATTAGAAGCAGAATCCAGCAGTGCTCTGGTATACAATTAATGAGAAAATTAATTAATCACAAAAATATTAAATCACACATTTTAAAAATACAGAAAAGCAGCAAGATGAGAAAAATCCAATATTCTAGAGTAGAGTTCTAGGCTGGACCGAAGGGGAAAAAAAGCAGACTTTTATTTGCCCGTAAAGGAAGAATGCAGCAGTGGAAAAAAATCGTCATCTCCTTTTTCATATCAGAGCAAGCAGGAGAGTTGATTTAGTGCTTCCAGACCACCAATGCCAGTCTGTGTGAGTGAAGTGTGTAATCACAGCAGCGTTTATTCCAACCATGAGCCGATCCTCAATTCTTTTGGAGCCGACACAGCTTAGCCTTTCACTTTTTATTTACCCGCTCAGGACGCTATAACTCACAGAGATGGAAAGCACTCCCAGAGCCTCCCTCCAGGGTGACGTGTGGTGATGAATGGGAATAAATGTAGAATTTATTAGCATGCTCAGCATGAATCACGTCGCATTGACACTGATTGAGAGTGCTTAGAATTTGCTCCAACACCGCTATCAAGATGATATCCTCAGATAAATCCAGTCCAGACCCCAAGAGCGGTTCTACACGTCAGTCATGTTTCAGGAGTACCGCAGTAATGCTAAACAGCGCGACCTCCCAGAACATCTGTTTGGCGCACAAACTACACAGATTACTACACCACCATGCACACAAACTGTTATGGAAATGTACATTTGTTGTACACGAAATGAAGCGAGGAGAGGAAATGAGAAGCAGAAGGATGCCAGAGTGAAAAGGTTCTTAATAGCCGTTTTCAGGAAAGTGGTGTGGACACGATTAGCCCTTTCCATTGACATGCAGCCAGTGTTGGTGCTGGAACCAGCGATGGTCTGATTCTCTAGCAAGTCTGTTTAAGAAGCCAAAGTTTTATGAGCTGAACCTTTACATAATCAGCTGTCGGAATTGCCCTAAACCCCACTGTGAAAATAATGAGCTGGTTTTGTTAGCATTAGCAATATATGCTTTGTTAGATTGCAATGCCTTCTGGGTAACTTGGTCTACAAAGTCTACCACATGGTCCTTCAATTAATGAGCAGAACATCATTAAAGGCAACCAAGATGGTCTTGTAGCTAAAATTCTCATAATGCTAACAAAATTTTATTGAGAAAACACATTAATTAAATAATTTTTTTTAACTTGAAGGGAGTTTTTCAGTTCTCTGGAGTAGCCCTTAAAAATTCCATGTAGAGAGCTTTCTCATCAGAAAAGGAAGAGTGTATGTAATAACTGGGTAAGTTTGCAGGACAAACTCTTAAGTAGAACCCTTTATGGAAGCTAAGGGTTCATTGAATAAATAAGGATTCTTAACCTCCAAAAGCAAGGCAGGGAAAGAAAATACAATCTGTTGTTGGGTCCTACATAGAACCTTTAAGGGGTCCTCTAAAGGTCCAACCAAAGAACCCTTAGAGGATGTAATTTTTAAAAAATATATATGTTTAATAAGTGCACATATATAATAATAGTTTCCTTAACTTTGGATAGTTAAAAATTAGGGGTTTCTATCCTCCTAAAAGGGTTCTACTTGAAACTATCTCTGATAGGGAATTACATTGATATATGATTCTGCATTGAACCTCCAAAGTGACAACCAAAGAACCCTTAAGGGTTCTAAATTTATTTCTCAGAAAGAGTGATAAAAGATTGAATTTGTTTTTTAATTAGCATGTTCTGATTGTAATATATTTTTATATCTTATTTTTGATCAATTCTTAAACTTCACCTAATTGTTGGCTTTTTGAGGTGGAACAGGGATTAGTCCATTATGAGGCACTCAATACCAGTGAGGAGAGTTTTAAAAATGTTGTTTTTCTTAAGAAAAAGACAACAATTGTTTCATCCAGAATCAAACGGTGATGAACTGAATGCACTGTTAATGATAATGTTAACTCCTTTCAAGTATAATAATAATCTGTGGAGCGTATATATGTCTGGAGCGTACAGTCTCAACCCCAAGGACAATACAAGCACTGTTCCTCGTTTTGTTGAACATGAATAGAAGCAGTGTAATCTGGTGTATGACCCATGTTAAGGATCTTGCAGTTCTGATTAATAGTACTTAATCAGCTCGCATACGCAGAAAGACTTAAAATCTTAAAATCTTAAAAATGTTGGTTGATTACATTTGACAGTCTGGTGCTCTATTATCTAGACAGACGTCTTTAACTAAGCCTCCGTGTTCTGAAGCAATTTCAGCTAATCCGTCTTTCCACCAGCATGTGTTCTCAATCCTCACCCCGTGTAGCGTGTAAATCAGACGAGCCAATCTGAGGTAGGAAAAGTAATGCAATTCCACATGGTGAAATTGTTATCTCCATGTATCTGGAGCAAGAAACAAGTCTGTACCATTTTCTCCCAACTTCCTGTCGGAATCCAGCCACTTCTACAGGACTGCAGGCTCTGAGTTTAGAAGAAGTGTGTAGCGTGGACACTAAGGGACAGGAGGAGTCCAGATGACCTGGGAAGACATTGGTCTGTAATCAGAGTCCAGTCTTTACATCAGTATTTATGTGGGGAAAGTTCCTGGTATTCAGAATCGGGTTACGCAGTTGCTTAAGTGGATTTTCTGATCTCCGCATTCAGATTCTTAAAATCACCTGCGTGTAGTTCACACCTCTGAGGTTGCCAGATTTTTCTTGAGTAGAAGCTTCTGAGATGGAGGGTTTTCAGTAGCAGCTACACCACCACCTTCAAACACAAACACTCACCTTTAAACCCGAAAACAGTCAGGGATAGAAAATGCGGACTGAATAAGGAAATAGAGGGGTTTTTTTTCTGCGCTGTCAAATGTAATACGATGTAGAATAAAGCAAGAGACAATTTAAAAATGAAAAATAAAAAGTCTAATAGCTGTAATCATCACATAATTCATTGGTTTAATTAAACAAAATGGCTTCCACACTCACTATTCAGCAGCACATAGAATAGCACTTGATCCAGCACATCCTGTTATTTTACATTTAATTTTATTATTGTGCTCCAAATGTTATTCATGAGCAACTTACTGAAGCCGCAATATTCTAAATCGAGGTCATGGAATCACAAAGTGTGTGCAGGATGTTGGACGTTTTTATCACGCTTTTAATTCTCTATTTTGATTTGTCAAGTTGATAAAATAAAGTCAGTGTTTGTGTTAATTCGATGCGCTCTCCTGTAAAGAAAACGTGTCCACGGTGTGAAAGATCATCTGGCCGAGCGCTCGTCTGCGAGGCTTACAGAGAAACTTTAACTTCAGCCATCATTTTGTTCATAAAAAAATTCAGTCCTTGAGATAAGCTATGTCTCTGTTAAGATGCGTTTCGTCCGATGTTCTCCATGTGGGGAAAAAAAAAAGGTTTTTGTGAACTTTAACAGGATGAAATTATTAACTAATGAATAGTGTCATCTTTGTGTATTTAATATTGGCCGTGAATAACATTCCGTGGTGTGTGTGAGTGTATTTACAGCCAGAACATAAATTTCAGCATGATATATTGTGGTTACAACAAACTGTCAGACAGCGGCGCTGGACTTAATCGTGCCCCTCACTCGAGATGATATCACGCAAGAAAAATTCGCTTAAGTTCAAGAGCAGAATTGCACGTATTTGATACACGCCTCTTTTTTCGATAAACTCCGCCCACATGTGCCAACTCTCCCATAACTTCTGAATAGCGCTTAAGTCTGTAGTTACGTCTGAGGACATGAAAACTGATGTGTGTAATTTCAATATTAAATCCTCACTGAGAGATTGACTCTGAATAAGTGCATCATGGCCCTTTTAATAAAAGATCCTCACGACTCTGTAATTCTGAAGAAAAATGTGTGTCACTGTACTGACATTTAATTATTGGGAAAAGGAATGATTGTGTTTAGATGGTTATGGAGATGGAGTTCAAATTCCACTGAGCAAGTTCAATTGTAATGTTGTTTGTTGTAGGTCACTTAGAAGAATAAAAGTGAATGGTACATGAATAAATAATAAAAAAAAAGAGTTTAAATCTGAATGTATGCAAAGATATTGTAATTGATAGGCTGCTGGGGAGGAATATCAGGCCTGGACAAGTGTTCAGTGCAGCTGAGGAATAGCTTTAGGAGAATGCAAGCACAAAGAGAAAGAAAGAGAGAGAGAGAGAGTTTACTGGACTATAGGGAAGTTTGGGAATCGCATCGGCAATAAATTCACAACAAGAGACATATTCAGCAAGAGAGGACAGTCACCAAAAACAGAAAGAGCACATTTTTCCCTCCACACAAAATGTGACATGGGTGGGTGTGAGAAAGAGTTTACAGCAAACAAGGCAGACGGATGAAGACGAGAGAGAGAGAAAGAGAGAGAGAGAGAGAGAGAGAGAGAGAGAGAGAGAGAGAGAGAGAGAAATGCGTAAGTGTTTAGTGCAAAGAGGAACAGATACAGATGTAGGACGCTTGTTGCTAAGGGAGAAGTAAACATCGTCAGAAACATCAGCCTGGCCAGAGAAATGACATCATAGGCCAACAGCTGGGACGTGCGGACGGAAGAGAGAGAGACAGAGGGACAGACTCAAAGAGAGTAGAAAGAGATCGATTGTAAGCTTCTCCTTTTCTATTTGCTGATAAACAGTGAGGAAGCGTGTGGTCCAGGTTTCCGTTCCAGGATTTTCTGGAGACGGAGTGCCTCAAGGTGAACAGCTGGGTCCGCTTGCATTTATTTCAAAAGCAGAACCAGCTCTCGAGCATGATGCCAGATTGGAGAACAAATTTATAGCTTTTTAAAGTGCTAGAGAGCAAGCTTTCCGAAGCATAAATGTAATAAATACAGACTGATATCTTTCTCGCTGTGCTGAAAGAGATGTTTTTGAGATCAGTACAGCGAGCTTGTGTTACACTGATAGATAAAAATTTCACATCACATTATTCTTTTCAACTCCAATAATCCACTTGTCCTAATAAAATTGCTGTTATGTGTCTCATGGAGTCGCTAAATCCTCTTAGACAGCTAATTAGGGAAGCACTTGACATCCAAAATCCATATCCTGTCCCATCTTTCAGTCACAAACAGCTTCCATGTGTTGTGAGTCTGGAAGTGCATAGTTGCTAGATGTGGTAGCGTGAACCCCCCTCTGGTCCAGAAATGATGTTTGTGATGCAAAACAAACATCGCAGCAAGTCACAATACCACAGAACTGGATCAAGACGCCACCTGGTGGCCAGAATATCTTATTACATCGAGTTCCATGCTGCCTATCGCCATATTAATGCAAATATTATTGTATCACATTCAATATTTTCCATTAAAAAAGGTATATTTATATACCTTTATTTATATGTTTATTTTACATTTTTACAGTGTATTTTTTTTCTTTAATCTTGCTTAAGTTATAACTTGCCTTATAAAACATCTACACTGAAATTATAAGTTACTTATAAGTTATTATAAGTTTTTGAAGTTATTATAAAAATCAAAAACACAAATCTCAAATTCCCAGGGAAAAGTAGACACTTTCCCAGTAAAAAAGTTTTTATGTTCTACTCAAATAGCTCATTTTCTACAGTGATAATAAAACATATTACATATTTAGGTAATGTTCTTTAAAATATATTTTTTAAAATATATATTTTTTTATTTATAGTTTAATGTTTAAGAGTTAGAAGTGCTAAAATGGCACCACTATTGTGGAATCAAGTTATTTAATGGTTCTGCAAGACTTTGTTAGATAAATAAGGATTCTTAACTTCCAACTTGGAGCCCTTTCAGATTGGGAAATACTTTGGTAGAACCTTAAACAGTTCCCCTAAAGAAGGTGTCTTCAATCTTATCTGTAAAGGGTCGGTGTGACTGCAGGCTTTCATTACAGCAGCACACTTGCTAGTTGATGGGAGACTAAGAAATGATTAAACAAGTGAAATCAGGATAAGATTGAAGACTCCTGCCCTAGTGTATGTAAAAACTAGGTAAATGTGTGGAAATCCAAATTATTGCTCATTATTTTCATCTTAATACCTAGAACCTGTCAGGTATTTAACATTTAGTCTTGGTACTTGGTACATGCTTCGAGAAAATGTTCTTTAATGATATAATTAAGGCTTCTTTGCTTCCTAAAAAGGTCCTACATGGAACCCTTTCCAATACTGAAACACTTTGGTGGAAGGTTTTACATAGAACCTTAAAGGGTTCACCCGGTCATTTATGCCCTGCAGAAAGAAAGCGATCAGAAGATCACAGCCACGGTGAAAGGCGGATTCAGCACCTTCACTCAGGTGGGCCTGGCTCCTGGGCAGCGGTACACCGTGACCATCGTTGGGGAGAAAGACGGCAGGATGGGAGCCAAGAGCACGACAACGTTCCAAACCTGTGAGTCTGAACCATTCATTTGTGTCTTGTATAAATAACATACATTATTAAACATACACTATAGCACAAAGATCATTTATTACAGGTATTTTATTCTAAATAATATCATACCACAATGCACAACACAGTGGGAGCAGGCTCACCCTAAACTGGACAGTGTGTGATTGGAAAGCCATCACCTGGACTTTTCAACATGTTGTGCATCCTGATATGCTTTTCTCTTCACCACAGTTGCAAAGAGTGGTTATTTGAGTTACCGTAACCTTCCTGTCTGCTCAAACCAGCCTGGTCATTCCCCTCTGATCTTGTGTTTCCACTCACAGAACTGCTGCTCACTGGAAGTTTTTCATTTTTTCACCATTCTGTGTGTGAAAAGTCACTCTGGATAAGGTGGTCTGCCAAATGCCATAAATGTATATGTAAAATTCCAGGAGATCAGCACTTTCTGAAATACTCAAACCAGCCCGTCTGGCACCAACAACTATGCTACTGTTAAAGTCGCTGAGATCACATTTTTCTCCACTCTGATGTTTAATGTGAACATTAACTGAAGCTTCTGACCTGCATCTGCAGGATTTTATGCATTGTGCTGCTGCCACAGGATTGGCTGATTAGATAACTGCATGAATGAGCAGATGTACAGGTGTTCATCAATGGCTATGAGGTTGTACATCATTAAAGCTAGATAAATTAACCTAAAAATTGGGACTGTCCCACAGGAGTGCACTTCTTCTTGTATTAGTCACCTCTAACGGCTCCAAGGTTATCTAAATGACATGTCGAATTAAGAACGCATTCTGCAACCACACTACTCGGTAATGAGTATCCCACGCTCACCTTCCTATTTCAGCAACACTTCAATGGACATTCATGTCTTTTTCAGTGATCTCTGGCCCCAAAAATCTTCATGTCGTCAAGACAAGCACAACATCTGTCATCGTCCAATGGGAGGAAGCACAGGGAGAAATCGAGAGATACATCCTCTCCATTTCACCAAATCAGACAGATGGATCTGGCAAGGGGTTTCAAGAGATGAGGTTGCCACCGGGGAGAGACTCTGCTCAAATCGATGGCATGGAGCCTGGCCGTTTGTATGACATTTCTCTGGTTGCAGAAAAAGATGACACTCGGAGCATGCCGGCAGCCGTGCAAGCAACCCCTGGTGAGTCTCAAATACAAGTGAATCAAAGCGCATTTCTAATTTGACAGTTTCAGCTACAGTTTCTTACAGGATTTTACTCTATGATGGTGGTTTCATCCCTTTTTCTCCCAAACAGCTTCCCGGTCAACAGTCACAGAATTTCAAGCTAATCCTAAACACTTCTTTTAATTCCACAGCCTGCAAGTCTTAAGGCGAAACAGCACAAAAATATAAATGTTACTAATCTTCTGCTGCCAATCATCTTAAATATTGTTATTATTCAGCAAAGGTATCCATGTCAAACGTAAAAGTCTACATATATTAAAATGCTGTGAGGTTTGCTAAAGAAATACTTCCAAAATTAATAATGTAATAAGGAAAAGCTCTCAAGGAAAACTCTCAAGGAAATTTAGATCAAAAATCATTTCAAGAAGCAAAATTTCTCAGTTAGCTTTTCAACTTCATCCAAAAATTAAGACTCCCACAGGAGAAGATGTAAGAAACTTGCCAGTTGGACAGTCTCTCACACCACAGCCTTTGGTTTAACTAGAAGACAGAGAAATCCTGCTTCTCAAAAATCCCCTCCTGGGAAGGCAAGGTCATTCCTAATGCCTGAAATTCTCATTAGTGGAAAAAAGGACATCTGCTGGAAATACAGCGAGTCAAGTGGTTCTGCAAAACTGAAGTAACCCATCAGGAGCAGGCCTGGTCAGAACGAAACGATAATATTTTCCTCCTTTCTGTTGTGGTAATGATGACTCATTTTATTTCCATCTCACCAGATGGTCTACCGCTAACACACAGCATCTTTTTCCCCCTGCTTTTGTTCTATTTTCATGTATTGAACCGGATCTGATCTCTATTTCTAATTTTCACAGGAAGGTGTTGCTGAGTGTGAATGCAGCCGTGGATAAAAATGAAGCATGAATAATGCTCATGGGTCTGTGTACCTTCCGTTCATTTGTTTCTTTTTTTATTTTCAGATTGAAAAGGAGAAAACAAGGAAGCTTTTTGTTTTATAAAATAATAAATCCATGGTTTTCATCAAAGATTTTTTTTTTATAATATTAACTTGTTTTTCTTGGTTAACATAAAAATCCCTGAAATCAAATATTTATGAATCCAAACATGGAAAAATGCCACTGCGTTACATTTCAGCGTGAACAGAGTAGACCTGGAAGTACATGTCGGTTATTCTCTGGTTAAGATGTGTACTCTGGAATTCTGTTTTCATAAAAGATATGATAAAAATGGGATTAACACATTCAGAAATAAAAATTAAGGTGTTTAAAATGTGTTATATTTTTAAATTGCAGCACCTGGGAACTCCTCTTTATATTTTTTTTGCGGCCACAGTATCATCCTCCTTTACATTCACCCTCTATGTGTTTTTAAAAAAGCTCATAGTGATCCATATTAGCAGTACATCAGGCGTTAACACTGATCTGTAATCCACCCAGCAATCACTGATACACATCCGTGTCATTCAATATTGTTCACAAATTTTAGAATCTAAAATGATGAAAAACAAGCAAAGGAGAAATATGACAGCCAAAAACCCTGATTGAGCATCTCATCTGCATATATTTTATTTTTATTTGGAAACGAAAAAAACAAGTGAACGCAACATACACAGTCCCTAAATGTAATTTATAACTGGTTTAACCATTAATAACAATCAACCTCACAACTTGTACAGCAAGGCTTCCCTCCTTCTATCTAACAGACTAAAGCCTGTTCCATTTGATTTCACTTTCAAGCTTCATTCATGCTTTTAGGGACTGCAACAAAGACTGCAGTACAGTACAGAACAATAAAGTACAGGAAAACATATGATCATGGAAACTGTGACCATGTGTACTGTGAACAGGTATAATTGCTGGACTGCCAGATCCTGCTTCCAGAACCACTAGAGGATCAGATGGAAAACTGTCTAATCTGAGACTTAAGAACACCACTAAGGGTTCTTCCTCACAGTACCAGTTGATCTTAGATTCACCAAGGGGACAAGACCCAGAGTCTTCAAGAAATTTTGTGGAGCCAACAGTTACAACTGAGAGAAACCTCACAGCCTATGGTATAAATGGTACAAAATATGTTCGAAGAGTCTTGGTAGGACATAGGAAGATACACTTAAACAGTGTGTCAAATGGAAAAGCATTGACAAGAAACATGACATTTATGGTTGGTCATATCAGTAGGAATGACATCTTAACAAATATCCCAGACAGGCTGGCGGGTTTTTCTGCTGAGCTCAGGCCATTAGATGGAAAAGGACCGAAGTTGCAGGATGGAAGATTTGAAGTAGTACATCAGCGGGAGGAGGGGGTTCTTGAAACAGCAACATTTTCAGAGCACCCCAAAAGGATGAGCATACAAGAAGTGGAAACTAGGACAACCCCATCACCCTCTCTTCCTTTACCCACAAACCAGGTCCAACCTTCTCTGGTGCAATCTGAAACACAGGACCAACCTACAAACAAGAGACAGACACCATCAAGAGATAGGCACTATGCTAAAACCTCTCTCCAGTTGCCTCCATCAACCAAATATAGATATTCAGGTAGGCCAAAATTATCTGGTTCATCAACATCACTAATAAATAGCAGACAGCCTACTACGTCCATTTCCTCCAGAACCTCTTCTCAAATGCCAGAATACAAAAATCCAATTGGAAATGTATCCTCTCTTCGATCATCTCGCCCATTTGGAGTGGAAAAAGAAACCTTAAAGAGGAAGACGACAGCTTCCCAAGAACCCCAACCTGATGATCAAGGCTTACTGACTGAATCTGTCCGAGGATTCAGTAGGGATTCTTCAGTAACCAAATTATCAGAAGCCACCACAGTTACAGAGAATACTAATGGGAACAATTTTCCAAAACACAAAGAGACAATAAATAAGACTGTACCACTGTACCATCGCATGTCAAATAGGGGTACATTCCCTCGCCAACCTAATATTGGTCCATTCCAAAACCGGACCAGCACCCCTCAGCACTCCTACAGAAGTCCCCTACGCAAACCAATCCTGCCCAGAGTCAACAGCACTGCTAGGAACAAAGTGAAACCTGAAATGATTAGCAGCAGGCAAAGTATCTTAAACCCCAACCATACACCAATATTTACATGGAAGGGGAAGAATGGAACAGTCATCAGACTTCCACCAAAACTTCTTAGTCAAATAAAAACAAACTTTAAAAATAACAATGGCTCCAAAGCTGGTGTCAGGAGAGATCAGGAAATATCAAAGATTGCAAACAGAGACCAGGACCTACCCGGGGTCACAAACAGAGATAGCAACACTACTATGCCAATGCTTATTGATCAAAAAGTTGAATCTGGTCATAGGCCAGTCATAGGCCAAAAGGAAAATGTCCCAAATCAAAACCTCAGATCAAAATATATACTAAGAAGAAAAGACGGCACATTAGTCAGACTTCCATCAACACTTCCTACTCAAATAAAAGCAAACTCTACCAGCATCCACAGTGGGCTGGAAGATGCAGACACCAAAGTTATTAAAGGCATCAAAGAATCAGTTACTCTCACAACAGATCAACATAAAGCTGAAAGTAATTATAATCTTCAAGCAAACAGAGACCAGGACTTGTCCAAAATCACAAACAGAGACCAGAACTTGTCCAGAATCACAAACAGAGACCAGAGCTTGTCCAGAATCACAAACAGAGACCAGGACTTGTCCAGAATCACAAACAGAGACCAGGACTTGTCCAGAATCACAAACAGAGACCCAAACTTGTCCAGAATCACAAACAGAGATCAGGACTTGTCCAGAATCACAAACAGAGATCAGGACTTGTCCAGAATCACAAACAGAGACCAGGACTTGTCCAGAATCACAAACAGAGACCAGGACTTGTCCAGAATCACAAACAGAGACCCAAACTTGTCCAGAATCACAAACAGAGACCAGGACTTGTCCAGAATCACAAATAGAGATCACCACCTGCCCAAGGTCACAAACAAAGACCAGGACCTACCCAGTGACACAAACAGAGACAACAGCACTACTATGAAACAAGTTATCAAAGAATCCAAAGAATCTACAGAACCTACTGTTCAGGATGCTGCTGCAGGTTCAGAAAATGGCATTGATAACATCTCACCCAGAACAACAAACAGGGACAACAGCACTACTATGCAAATGGAACCTGAATTCAACAGTCATAGTAAAAAGGGTCCAACTTCCAACTTTACAGCAACATTTACAACGAAAAAGAAAAATGGAACAGTCTTCAGAAACACACCAAAGTCTAAAATAAAGCCAAACCTTCATAGTGACCCAAAACGAAGTAAAGAAAGCAGCATTTCTAGGCATACCATTCCTCATAACACCTTAAATCGCAATCCTAGACCAAAAGTTACACAGGAAAGGAAAAACGGCACAATCATCCGACCCCCGCCAAAGGTTTTTCCTCGACTGAAGCCAAACTCCACCACAATTCTTGATGGCACAAAAGGGAGAAAACATTCCACAGATGATGCTAAACCTGGTTGGTCATCAGAAGTTCCTCTCTCAAAAGATAAGGCCACAAGCCAAACAAATTCTGCATTTCCAGTTGCTGAGATTTCAGAAGATAGCATCAATCAAGTTGGAGTCCAGAATGTGACATCAAAAGGATTTATCATAATTTGGGTGGCACCAGAGGGAAGGTTCAAAAACTTTGTGATCAGAACAATAGAGGAGAATGATGAAGGGGTAAATGAGGGTGATGGCAGCAACCAGGAAGAAGAGGAAGAGAGGACAGAAGGAAGTGAAATAACCACTAATGTTATTGAAGTTGTGAGGAGGAACAGCAGCAACGATGGGGTTAGAAAGAAATTCACCAAGTTGCTTCCTGGCTCTGCTCGCTCGTACCCTGTCATAGGTCTCACCCCTCAAACCAACTACTCTGTGACCCTTTATGGAACAGGTCCTGGATTACGTTCCAATGTTCACACCTTCATCATGACAACAGGTACTCAGAATCTAAAGGTACAAACCATTGCCAAATAATTCATACTCAAATAGCACCATTCATAAATAAGATGCAACATATTTCCAGGAACTTGCTGATCATGTGTCAGTGTTCAGGTTTTCAGCAGTGCTTTCACTGTCCCCTTGAGCAGCAAGGGCTTTTAATCAAAGCTGCAATACATGGCCTTCCAGAAGCTTTGATTAAAGTTTACATCATGCGATTTTAATACAGTACCTACATGTAACATTTCTGTTTTATGTTCACGCTGTTTTTTTTTGTTGTGTTGTTGTTTTATGTTGTTCAGTCTACACAGCAAAAACCTCACTTTTGAATTAAATCCTGTAGTTTTAAACAGACACATAAAGTCTTAAATAAACTCTTACAGTGGTAGTGTGTTAACACTGTAGGCATTAATTCAACACTGGGGCTGAGTTTTGCTGTGTATGTATTTGCTGGTGAAAGTTTTGAAAAACAGGCATGCTTAAAGTACAGAAATGAGGCAGGAAAAAAATCCAAGGACAGATTTAACAAAATAAATTAATTGTAATGTCAGGGTTAGACAACTTACTAGCCCGGGCACCCATGACAAGTAGATCTTAGTTGTTTTATTTGTAGCTTAACAACCAGGTTCAACAACCACAAAAGCTTTTAGCAAAATAAAAGTTTTCACTGGTATATGATTAAATGAAATGTGCTTCACTGTGATTCAACCTCATTGTTGTAACTATAGCATGTGCTACTTGTCTGACAATAGAACAGTTTTTACTAGGCAGATTAATTAGCATGTATAGATGGCAGGCAATCTTTTCCGAATCAATAACAAAAACACTGTTCAAACCAGTCATATAACTCTCTTATAGGCGATTAAGCATTTTGAGAAAATGTTTAAAGATTAAATGTTTAAAATAAAGACTCCAACCAGACTCAAATAATATCTTTTATGGTTTTATGCGAAGACAGAACACCACGGCTCGTAGCCGAAACATTAGCCAACAATTCACTGGCTTCGTGTTAAGGTCTCAAGCATGATGTGCTACTTTGGATAATTTGTAGAAGAGGATAAAAATCCTAAACTAATTTGTTTCCTTTAGTCAGTAGTAATGTGCAAACTATCTCACTGTATGTTAGCTGCCACTTTTTAGCTGATTCTTGGTGGGTCCTCTAATAAATTTATAATGTGTCCAAGTTAATACTCATGTGTATTAAAGTCAGTAGAATGGACCTTTAAAATGCTGGTTTAATCAGATTTATATGTAGAAAATTAAAGGTATTGACTACTTTATTCCTATTTGGACTATTATCTCTATTTGGTTTTACATGTGGAAGTAATATAATTTGTAATATAATAGTATAATATAATTATTAATGGAAATTGTAGTTGTTACCAGAATTTCTCTGGAATTTCTAAGAAATCATCCAAATCCATCAAGTCAGTAATTTATTATGGACTGCTCATGCACATGTCTAAAAGGATATATATATATATATATCCCATCTGAATGGACATGTTGGGAAAGATTGTGTTATATCCTGTGGAACAAGAGGTTTTGCACTTTTTCTTCAGTATAAAGGCACTGAGTTTAACACGTCGACCACTAAAACATAGATGAAGATTAACACGACGTGTCAAAGAAGCAACACTTCTGAGGGTTTCAGGAGCGTTCCTGAGATCTTAGCACAAGTACAGACTACAGCCATGTTGTAGCCATGTTGTAGTCACGTGACTTACTAATGATCAAGTGCAGCCACGCCCCCTAAAACAAGCACTTATAATAAAAACCAATAAAGACCAACACAATCAGTGTGTATAAAATGAGGTGTGTGTAGTATGCATGGAACGTTATGGTGGGACGAGCATGTGTACATGGTGGAGACTTGCTTATATCTGTAGGTTATCAGTTATCGATCATAACGACTACAGACCTCCTCTAGCAACATTGTTATTATAAAAATGAATCCCATCCGAGAGCCGTGACTCCTGGGGATTTAATCCATTCAGCTCCCGCTTCCTCGTGTACTTCTATTGCAACACAGTAATATTATTAACAAAATAAAAATACAGTATATATACAGTATATCATGCCTGTTTTTTTAAAACTTTGTACCCCAGAGTGTCAAATCAATCCATTCACATTTGCGGGTTATGCGCAGATGTGTCATGAATATCGAATGGACCAAAATGTTAATGGGTTTTCTTATATTATATTATAATCCTGTGTCCATTTACATGTAATTTAAATGTAATTGATCTTAAAGCACCCTTTAACCCAATCAGATCCCTGGATCTTGTTCAGTGACAGTGGCGATTACGGGATTTGGTGCTATGATGATATTCATGAGGCAGTCTACAAAAAGCAAATTTTGACCGATTACAAATAAATAACCACCATTCTCATTATCATTTATTGCTAATTTGATCTTCTTTCACCCAGGGTAAGCTTACAGTCAGCCATCCTCACTGACTACACTCCCCATTCACGCAAAACGCAGGGTAAGACCACGACTGGCCCAAAAAATCTTAATCTTCAAAATATCAGAGTACGGGTCTAAGAGCTATAACTGCTAAAGACAGTCTGGATGGCATGATGTGTTTGACGAGGCTCGATCTGCGTTCCAACACTGACTTAATCTGACCTTGTCGACTCCCTCTTGCTATGTCACCATCTTCAGGGCTGCACTAATGCTTTATTAGTGTGAGTGACGTTTGTTCAGTGGCTCCTTGCAGGTCACTGGTCAGAGTCAACGCCACTGCAGGCTTCAGGAGCAGAAATGACTAAAGCCGGTTTTACACTGTGTGATTTCAGCGCTTTTTTAAGATTATTACTCATCAACATCCCAATAAAATAACACCATCGTCGCTAACGTATATTTGTAGCCGAGTTTGTGAGTTTGCCGTCCTCCTATTGGTGGATTTTAGGTGACCTTATCAGCACTCACCAAAATTTCTCACACTGCCAGAATATCGCTGTCGGCCATCTTAGGTCGCAGTGGCACTAAATAATTTAGATATTTAATAAATATCCTAATATTTTAAAATATCAAATATTTAATACATGTAATGTCATATTTAATAAATGATCATCTAATTTATAATTGATTCATTTTTTTAAAAATAATTAATGTATCTGTAAGATTTTCCTGTTCGGATTTGGATTTTATTTATTTATTTTTTATTATTATTTTATTAATTAATTGATTAATCCCAGCAAGGCATTCTGGGTAAGCAGTGTTTCTGAAGTCTACAGTGAAGTCGACTTGATGCCTCATCCAAAGCTCGTCTAATGAAATTCACTCCAGCTGCTGCAGTAATGAAACGCCCTGATGGCTTTAAGGGGAAGTGAACGAGGACACATTAATAACGGTATTGGGACGCTCCCGTATTTTCCCACTTTTATCCTTTTCCGTCTTTCAAGATTATAATTAGGAACAATTCGATCAGGAACAACCTGCTGACCATCAAAAAAAAAAAAAAAACTTTTCCTCTTTTCCACATGACAAATTTAACTCCGGCTCGCGACGCAACTTCCTCCTCAGATTCTTCACTTCCTCTTTGTCTTCTTCCTCCTCCAGGATCACACGTCCAGCACCATCATCATCATCATCATCATCACCATCGTCACTGTAATGTCGTGTTTGTGCTGTGTCCAGGATCAGTGTGTGTGTGTGTGTATGATTAACCCTGGTGTTTATGTGGATGTCAGTAATGTATATATGCTGTGATGTATATACTGTATATATGTTTACTGTCTACATATATACACTAGTACATAAACCCTATGTACACTCGTTATAACGCATTATAGCACATTACAACCTTCAGCACTTACAGAAATAAAAATCACACAGACATGAAAGATGTTTTATATCTGTTTCTGCCCACTTTTCTACTTCTCTTTGTTTTTTTTTTATTGTTTCTTAGATCCTTCTTAATGTTTCCTTTTTTTATGATTTGTCTTTCCATTCTGTCCTTCCCTTTGTTTTTCTTCTTTCTATCTGTCGTTCTTTCTCCTTTTTAAATAGTCTTTAGTGTCTGTCTTTACTTTCTTTCTTCGTTAGTGAATCCTCTGCTTTGCTTATTTCATTCTTTCTTTCTTTCTTTCTTGAATATTTCTCTCTTTCTTTTAAATTCACTTTCGCTCTTTCCTTCTTGATTTCCTTTTTATTCGCTTGCTTTCTTTGTAAATTGCGTGTGGTGTGTCCTTAGGTCCTGAGCCTCCCTCACACCTCTCCTTTAGTGAAATAACTGACACGTCGCTCACTGTGTCATGGAGACGACCAAAAAGCTCTGTGTCTGGGTTTAAGGTCACGTACATACACACTAAAGAAGGTGAGACTGCACACACACACACACACACACACACACACATTTATACCCACTCGGCAAAGCGATAATCCAGAACATTAATAATTAGACAAATGCACCATTATTCAAGCAAACATGCACGTTGGACGTTTGGGGGACAAAGTCAGGGAGGCCAGATTAAGATGGTTTGGACATGTTCAGAGGAGGGAGAGGGAGTATATCGGTAGGAGAATGTTGGACATGGAGCTGCAGGCAGGAGGAGAAGAGGAAGGCCAAAGAGGAGGTATATGGAGGTAATAAATGAGGATATGAAGCTAGTGGGTGCGAGTGTTGAGGATGCAGAAGAGAGGGAGAGGTGGAGAGTGATGATTCGCTGTGGAGACCCCTGAAGGGAAAAGCCGGAAGAAGAAGATTCAGGTAAACAAGGGCTGTATAAAGATGCTTGAGTGTATCAGTAGCAGCACCTTCCCCATGTGTGACAGTGCGAGCTTCTTCAGGACTCTCGCCTATTTCAGAACGCATTTCATCAGTTTTTCCATCGTGCCTTTCTGCCGTAAAAACTCTGCACCTGAAGAATGTTTCATTTAGCGACATCGCAATCATATAATTCGCTGCTTTTGGGCTGTCAGAAGCAGGAAAGTTCTCCCGTTGCAGATTAGCGTTTAAGCCTTGTGTCGTCTTAGGGGTCAAAAATGACCCGCCACTATGTTTACCAGCCGAGAAAAAGAGTGGTGTCCGCTGCTTAAATGCAGTCTTTCTGCACCGTGAAGAGGGAAAACCCAGATATTCACAAAGTTTCCAATGAATGACAGATTGATTCTTCATGAGAAATAGATTTGGGGTTTAAAATTCCATTAAGCCGCTTTATTTTAAGGGGTAAGTGAAGGCGGGTCATGTTTGACCCTTAGGACAAAGGGAGTAGACATAATGTCAAGAACACACAAGGGTCAAAAGGGCTTTGTAGAGTCTCTCTTGCTTGTGAAAAGCCAGGGGTTGGATCTAATCCCGGAGGTCTGATGGATCTCTTCCAGCGTATGTTCGAGGGAGGGGTCAGAGGTCACTGCGGTTACTGCGGCTGTTGGTCGATTCACTCAGTAAGACACATAAACCATATCGTTTCTGTCGAGGATCTACATCTACTACATTAACAACGGCAGCTACACACACACACACACACACACACACACACACACACACAGTGAGTGTTTCTTACAGTAGATGTGTTCGGTGTGATGACAGGAGAACCGATCTCGGTGACGGTGGACTCGTCGATCTCCACTCTCGCTCTGAACAAGCTCTCCCCCGGATCCACTTACGAGGTCAGCGTCATCTCTGTGCTCGGATTGGACGAGAGCGACCCAATCAAGGACTTCGTGATCACACGTATGTCCGAGTCCAAACATGTGACATCAAATACACAACACAATTATCACACACACACACACACACACACACACACACACACACCTTTCTATCTTTTCATTATTTTGCTGTTATAGCTATTTTCTTTTCTTTTCTTTTTACATTTTCTTTATAAGTTGTTTTTTATTTTATTTATTTTGCTTTTGTTTTTCTTTCTTGTTCTTATATTATGTCTGATATAACATATTGTATTTTTTTCTTATTTTGCTGCTTCTTCTTTGTCATTTTTCCTTTTTCTTACTTTCTTTCTTTAGGTTTTTTTTTATTTCTGTCTACATTTCTTAATTTATTTTGTCCTTTCTCCTTTCTTTCATTCTCTCTTTTTTTGTTTCCCCGCCATTATTGTTTTATTCTCCTTTTCCTAAATTTATTTCTAAATTACTTTTTTTCTAGTCTTTCTTTCTTTCTTTCTTTCTTTCTTTCCTTTACCCTTCATTATTATTTTATTCTCTTTTTTCCTAAAATTATGTTACGTTTATCCTTTCTTTCTTTCTTTCTTTCTTTCTGATTCAACCTATTGTATTTTTTATGCTTGACCTCTTTTCGTTATTTCATTCTTCATTGTATTTTTCTCTTTTTTTGCAAAATTTCTTTCTGAATTTCTTTTGTTTTAATTTTCTCTTCCTTTTGTTCTCTCTTTTTGTATTCAATTCTTTCTTTATGTCATAGATAGATAGATAGATAGATAGATAGATAGATAGATATTTTTCCCAGCTGTGTGTTAATCAGCTCTTGTGCTCAGGAAACTCTCCCGGAGTTATCGTCCTGACTTTTTGTCCTCTGTGTCTCAGTGCCCGACCCGCCCACTGACCTCAGGGCCATAAACATCACAGATACCAAGGCTCTGTTGCTATGGAGACCTGCCCTGGCAACCGTCGACCAGTACATCATCACTTACCACTCCGAGGAAGGTCAGCTCCCTTTCTGTCCGTCGCTCGTTCTCTCGATCGCTCTCCAAAACAAAGAGAACATTGACTGTTATTTACAATAACTATAAAATCACAGTAACTCAGCACCAATTACACGATTTAAGCCGATCAGCTGAGGTTCTCTTCAACATGTAGATTAACAGAAGCTCGTAGGATATGAACAGCTTTCAGTTCTCATGTAAACTCTCCTGAGGACCAATTACGAATAAATCCGTTCATGTTCAGTGCAATAAATGAGGCCTGTTGATGTTCTGAACATGAAACTTGTTCGAGTGACCGGTTCAAACCGGTTTAAACTGATTA
Source organism: Pangasius krempfi (assembly GCA_037576825.1). Classification (NCBI taxonomy): domain Eukaryota; kingdom Metazoa; phylum Chordata; class Actinopteri; order Siluriformes; family Pangasiidae; genus Pangasius; species Pangasius krempfi. Next base: position 853,520 of record CM074982.1, on the reverse strand, counting down.
AAAACGTGAATAATTGTTGATATGGTGAAGTTTCCTGTAAGGAGAAATGTGTTTACGAAACATTTTTGGAAGGAGTCTCCAGTGTCAGCGCTTTGTAACAGTCAGAGGTGAAGCTGAACTTTAAGGTTTCCGACGTCTTCAGGACGGAGGAGTTTACACTTCTTTGCGGTTTCTCGGTAACATGCGTAACAAGCTGCGTTTTTATTAATGTTTTATGAATTTGAGAGAAAATAAACAGAGGCTGATGAGGGAACGACCGTTTATAGCTGCTATAACGTAAGTGAGAATAGGAACTAACTTGTTTTTTGGACGTTCCACATCATTAAATGTAACTATAAATGGATATAAAGTACAATCAAAAGATCATTCGTTAATTAATAAAACATTAATAAGAGGAATAACACACTTTGGGGTGTACAATAGTACAACTTTGTACTATTGTAGCCTGTTCAGTAGCTAGCTAAAGCATGCTAGCTTATTGACTAGGCGGCAACTAGAGTATGAGATAGCAGGTATGGTGAAGGCATGACCCTGTGTGTATCTCCGACTCTCAGCTGTGTGTGTGTGTGTGTGTGTGTGTGTGTGTGTGTGTGTGTGTGTGTGTGTGTTTTAGCTCCTGGCTCAGAGTTGAGTGTCAGAGTATCAGGTAACGCAGTGGAACAACAGCTTCAGGCTCTAAAGGAATCCACCAAGTACAGCGTCACCATCATCAGCCGACTCGGAGAGCAGAAAAGCCCCAGCACACTCACCACCTTCACCACGACCAGCGGTGAGAGACCACTCTCTGCAGTGTGTGTGTGTGTGTGTGTGTGTGTGTGAGAAAGAGCTTTTGAGCAAGAAAGATGGCGTAGTTTCTGTTTCGAGACCTCCCCTTCTCTGCCATTGGTCCACAATATCACTTGTATTATTAGTGCACTTTATTTGAAGCATACACTCGTATATGACTGTATAACATCATAACCCTGCCTCTATTCTCTCTCCTGATAGGCTCTCCTGGAAAAGGGGAGGCACCTCGGGACCTGACAGCCAAAGAGGTAACTGCACGTTCTGCTGTGTTGTCATGGAAACCACCAGCTTCAGCCGTGACGAGCTACAAACTGACGTACTTCACCAAGGGTGGAGAGCGCAAGGTGAGACGAGGGATGAGTCACCAATCACCAAACTTCCATAAATAATTATCATAGTGTCCGAGTGACTCACCCAATCGCGGACAAGCGACCTGTCAACATTTTGTCCGTGTTATGTGTGAAAAGCGAGAAGCTAGCTTAGTGACAAAGCACAAAGTGATGCTAACGCTATTAGGGAATGAATGCATGATGCAAACAAGTGATGCGAGTTGGTAGAAATTAACTTCCATGTATTGTTACACATATCAGCACTTTCGGTGCATTTTTGTACACTTCTTTTACAGGACATGCATACTGTAGCTAGCAGCCAATGAGCTTTTGATTCGTGCTAATTGTCATGCTAACAGACACACAACACATCTTGTAGCTTACAACCTGAAGCAATGTTGCTAATTATGCATTAAAGCAAAAAAAGAAATTAGCATAACAAAGATTAACTGGTAGCTCTGAATCTTTTAGCTTAGCATTTTTACCCATTTTCTTAAGCACCTGCTGTAGCTTTCGATCAGAAATTATACTGTCATTAATGAATTAAAGCCACCAGTTAGCATGATTCTCCCCAAACAGGAAGTGACCCTTAACCCTGGAGTTACTGAACACAAGCTGAGAGGGCTGCGTCCCTCGTCCACGTATACGGCACTACTGCAGGGCGAAAGAGGCGGAGTCTATACCGCGGCCATCTCCACTGAGTTCACTACAGGTGTGTAGCTGTCATTACCTCGTCTGTTGCTTGTGATGATGTTTATCAGCAGATCCTGGTCCTGGGGTTTGTGTGTGTGTGTGTGTGTGTGTGTGTGTTTATGGTGGTTGCATGGCCTTGTTTCAGCTTCCGTTGCTGCTGAGCTGAGCTGCTCTCTCCTCCTCAAAGTTCTCTCCTCCTCAAAGTCAAGAAGGTTCTTGGAGCAGTGTGGACGCCACACCACACCACGCTTATTAATCATTTTGTAATGATTAAGGAGTTCTGTTTTAGAAATGTTAACAGCAAGGTCCATCCTTCGGTACGCAGTGGCTGCTGATGAGAGCGTAATGTGGAGATAGACCAGGGTGTGCGGCCACTGCGCTGAAGTCATCAGCACGCTGTAGCTAAGCATGTAGATTAGATGTTACCTGTGATCCTTGATCTATGTTAAATAGTCTGAAGCCTGCAGAAATCTCACTCCCGCCCTGCAGCTCGTCGAATATTAAATATGTAGGTTAGCAGTTACACTATTTCTTGCTGGTTTGTTCTCTGGCTTACGGCTCTAAGGTTCCACAATTTGCGTGGTTAAAGCTGAACTTGGGGAAAAAAAGTGAAAGTAAGTTGTAACTGTTAAAGAGAATCACTTTTTCTTCTTATGCCATAAACATTCAGTCTTTCATTCAAATTATTTGGCATTCAGTCCGACGACTCGTTACGTTACTAGCCGACGATAATTGAACGAAACGTACGAAACTCTGCGTCTCTCGCAGGAGCTCTGCGCTTCCCGTACCCCTCTGACTGCTCTCAGGAGCTGATGAATGGACAGAAGGAGTCAGGTTTGGTGGAGATTTTCCCCGGAGGGAAACAGGGACAACCTGTCATGGTTTACTGCGATATGGAGACGGACGGAGGAGGCTGGACGGTAAGAGGCGGAGCCACTCACAACACAGGCCACTCCCTCCAGGCTAAACTCCATTTATCTATTTTTCTGCTTGTTTTCTCAAGATCTGTGTCTAAAAGTATGTATCAGTTTGTGTACGAGGCACAATACACATAACATCGCTTTAACACGAGAGCTGAACTTACAGCTTACTGTAAATACAAGCTCGCTACTGCAGTAGCACACAGACGTGTTTATTAATTAATGACTTTTGAACATCCGCAAAACAGGTGAGTTCCTGTTGTCGCTTACGTTATAGCAGCTATAAGCAGTCGTTCCCTCACCAGCCGCTCTTTATTCTCTCTCGTGAAGCTAATCAGACAAATAAACTGCGTCCGTCCTGAAGATGTCGGAAAACGTAAAGTTACAGCTCCACCTCTGACTGTTACAAAAGCGCTGACACTGGAGACTCCTTCCATAAAAGTTAAATAAGCGTCTCCTTGCAGAAAACGTCACCATATCAACAATCACACGCTGTTTTTAAACATGTTTATGTGGAGCGTCCGCTGTACACGTCCCTGTGAACGAGCTGTTGCTATAGAAACGATAACGTCTTAGAACGAGCGCATTCATATAAACCTGCGCTACTCTCCGAGCTGCTGTTATAGAAAACTAATCAACACCTTCTGACCAATCAGAATCCAGAATTCAGCAGCGCTGAGGGATAAATAATATTATATAAACATTCCAAAGTCACACATACCGATGACAGCAAAGCTGTACTGATTCTCCGAGTGATTTATAAGTTAAAACCTGATTAAAACCATTTTTCACCGCAGTGCCGGTTTATTCATACTATATATCATACTGATGATGGTTATGACCTCATGCTAGATGGACTTTAATAACACAAGCCTGTATTTTTAATCTTTTATTATACTACAGCAGAAAAATAGATGACGTTAAACAGGACGTTACGATATTAAGGCTTCACTTCCCAGACAGAGTGTCTACACATTCCCTTATAATTACAACTGGAATTACGTGTGTGTATGTGTGTGTGTGTGTGTGTGTTGCAGGTCTTCCAGAGACGAAAAGATGGGAAAACCAACTTCTTCAGAAGCTGGCAGGAGTACAGGAAGGGCTTCGGAGACCTGGAGGGAGAGTTCTGGCTTGGTGAGGAAGAAAGACGTCATGCACATCGTTACAAAACATAATTAAACAGAACCCGAATAATTTAGATGAAGGATTGTGGTACGTAAACACAGGTGCCACGACAGGCAGTGCCATGCGGCTCAGGTTACTTAAAGCGTAATGATGTTAAATAAAATACGTACCATGGTTACAGGCGTAGTTAGAGATGGACAACTACCAGCTAATCAGCAGCGAGCACTTTCCATTACCTGTCTTTAATGTGACGATCCTTCGCTTTAAATAAATAAACAGAGTCTCAGGTGCAGTGTGCAGTTTGATAAGGAAATGAGCTGGAAGTGTTA
>CM074982.1:836003-841003 GCA_037576825.1 Pangasius krempfi | reverse complement strand
TCAGTGAAGCATGTTTGAGTCTCGTTAGAGGAACAGATTTTAATCGGATTGTTTGAAAATGTGGGCTGAGGGGTTGGGTGTGTTTGTGTGTGCCAGGTATCAGGGACACATCGGCTCATCTCTCATCGTCGGTGGAGTGGATGTTAACGGCTTCCAGCTCTTCAGCATCTACCCTCACGGCTCCTACGATAGACTGCCCTTTGCTGCCATGGGTACGAGTCCTGAGCATGTGCACTACTGACAAAAACAATCCATTTTAGATTATAGATCAATATTTTTTAATTACACTAAACCTCATGTACACTGTAGTACGTTCGGTAAGGGAAGCATCGATACCAGGTCTGGGATCAGGCATCTGTCTGATACTCATTTACTAGTACTCAGATACCAATAACCAATACCAGGTGATACTATGTGATGTAATGCTAATGTATTCTCTCACACTAATTAACTGATGACAGGAAATGACAGCGAGCTGGACGTTTTTAAATAGAGCCAGGTCTCAAGGCGTTTTCTAAATATGGTCTTGTTAAATATGCAAAGTTTGTTAAATATAGCCTTGGTTTTGATTGAGAATCTGTTAAAAAAGAAGTTCGTTTTGTTTTCGCATGAACAAAGTTTGACAAGAAGTAATTATTTCTTCTAGAAAACAGAAAACGAATGAAGCCAAAAAGTCGAAGTAAAGTCTTGACCTTAAAAAGGATTCAGTGCTTTTCCTTCTCACTTTCATTTGGACTCGACCTTGGCTTGGCCTCGACTGTTTAAAGACTCGGTCTTGACTTGATCTTGGCTAGTCGTGGACTTGGACTTGACAATGCCCGTCTTGATTTCAGCCCGAATTCACAATTAATGATCAAAGCAGACTGCAAACTGTGTTCTGTGCAAATATCAAGAGGAGGAACTACAACATCTTCCTACAATAGAAGTAACCTGATAGAACACCTTTATGATGTTAAACAGTGTTTAATGGAGAGCGTGAGGACGGCTGACCTGAGTGCACAGAGCAGTGTCAGTGAGCATGCTCATTAAAATGGGTATAAAATAATGACTTAAATTGATAAAAAATGATAAATTGATAAAATGATGAATATCCTGCAGGTTCTGGAGCAGCGGCAGCCATCTCTGTGTTTGAAGACCGATACAAACCCAACATGGAGGTAAAGTAGATTATTACATATGACTTGTTTTTATTTGTGGTGGAGTCTTATAGGCCACTTCCTGTATGTTCGTGTACACACAGTTCTCTTTCTCTCTTCCTCTCTCTCTCCATCGCTCTCGCCCAGCTGGAGGAGGGGAAGCAGCTGGTGCGTGACGCCATCGCCGCTGGGATCTTCTGTGACCTGGGCTCTGGTAGCAACATTGATCTGTGTGTGATCACGGAGAAGGGAGTCGATTACCTGCGGGGCTATGACCAGCCTGTAGAGAAGGGACAGAAGTAAGACCTTAATCTCTTCTCCACTGCTAAATTCTCTAATCTGATTGGTTAGGTGTTAATTAATTTTCTATAAGAGCAGCTCTGAAATCACAGGTTTATGTTAATGCGCTTGTTCTAATACGTTATCATTTCTATAATAGCTTGTTCACAGGGACCTGTACGGCAAACGCTCCACATAAACAGATTAAAAACGTTTATTTAACATTAATGGAAGGAGTCTCCAGTGTCAGTGCTTTGTAACTGTGATGTGCGGTGTGGAGGTGAAGAGGCAGGACGCAATGGCGTGAGATCAGATGTGAGATTTTACTGGGCAACATCCAAAAATCCGAGTCACAGTTCAAAGCGTAGTTCAAATCTATAATCGTAAATCACACAAACAGTCAAAGATCAGAAAACCAGGAAATGTGGAAAAAACACAGAACTAGGAAAAACATGGGAACAAGGAATCCCAGAATAAAGGCTCGGAGTTGCCAGACACGTAGCACGATAAGACTTCACAATGAGACACCGAAACAGACGGGTTTAAATAGATAAACGAATCAGAAGGTAACTGAAAACAGGTGGACACAATGATGACACACTAGAGCCATCAACCAATGACAGGACTGGGGTGGAGACATGACTAGAATTACAGCAAAACGCGCACGGATCGTGATCAAATCAAAACAAAGACACGGAAGCGCGATGGCCGGAAGGTGCAGCGTTCGCTAAGGGGGAATTACATGAGAGTAACAGTCAGAGGTGAAGCTCTAACTGTAAGTTTTCCAACATCTTCAGGACAGAGGAGTTTACGCTGCTTTGCGGTTTCTCAGTAACGTGACAAGCTGCGTATATTTCGCTTATTAACTTCAGGAGAGAGAATAAAGTCAGGCTGGTGAGGGAACGACTGTAGTAGTAGTAGTAGCTGCTGTAACGTAAGTGAGAACAGGAATCACTTTTTTACAGCATTAAATGTAACAAGCAGGTATGATGCAAAAAATTATAATGTGTTGTTCTTTAATTGTTGGCAAATTGCTGCTGTATAAAAGGAAATAAAACACTTGCTGGTAAATTTAATTAATTCACTTTGGGGTGGTAGCAGTAACTCCACTTCATCGCACCACCCTGTCACTCAGTACACACACACACACACACACACACACTGTGGTTTATCACATCATCCACAACGTGATTCCTCGTCTGTCATGAAGGACAGGACCGAGAATGTGTGTGATAATTCCTTCTCTGTGTTTCACTGTCTCTGCTCCAGGGAAGGCAAGTATACGTACAAGCAAGGAACAACCCCAGTGCTGACGAAGACGATCACGCCTCTCTCCCTGGACGTCATGGAGGAATCTGTTCAGATGATGGACAGCTAGTGAAGCTGCTTTTTTGCTCTGTTTTTGTATCTGTTTATGGAGAAGGAATTAAAATCTATGCATTGAAGCATGACATGAAAAGATGTGTGAGTAGGTGTGTTATTTCTCCGTCACTTCGTGTCACATTATCTCAATATTCACTCACCATCCACTTTATTAGGAACACCTGTACACCTATGCAATTATCTGATCAGCCAATCACGTGGCAGCAGCACAATGAATAAAATCATGCACACACAGGTCAAGAGCTTCAGGTAATGTTCACATCAAACATCAGAATGAAGAAAAAGTGTGATCTCTGTGACTTTAAACGTGGCGTGGTTGTTGGTGCCAGATGGGCCGGTTTGAGTGTTTCAGAAATTGAAGATCTCCTGGGATTTTCACACACAACAGTCTCTGGAGTTTAGACAGAATGGTGCCAAAAAACAAAAAACATCCTTAAATTAAATTAAAATGTCTGTGATTGTTTCTGTTGTTTGTTTTTTTTCAGCAGGAAAGTGTGTGCTGTTGATTCACAGAGTAATACTGAGGCTCTAAATCCACGGAAGTTTGACATTCTCATATTCTCAGCACTAACACAGCCTCCTTAATGCAATACTTTGCAGTTAATGGCGTTAAATAAATAAATAAATAAATAAATAAATAAATGAAGAAAGTGGACAAACGTAAAGAACATCGGCACAAGGCGGGTCACGTGATTTAAAACCCTTCAAACGTTTGAAAAATAAAAGAACAATCCCTTTTGTCCCCGTCCGCTCTCCGTAGTAACGGTCTGTTTACTGACGTCACGGTTAACGCTCTTCTCTGATTGGTCGGGTAAGAGTTCCGGTGGTGTAGCGGCATTGTTTAAATTCCTGGAGGCGCCGAGGATAAAAACAGACTGTATCCGGGGAAGTCCGATCAAATTCAGCATTTACAGGTGAAAACTGGGTTTATTATTTATTTTACTGATTAATGTGCACATGAACGCTGTGGGGTTTGTACAGTAGAAGTGCACAGTGCTGCAGGAAGTTAGCGTTATTCAGGACAAAGGCGCTGCATGTAAACAAACCCGAGACAAGCAGTTCTTACACATGCATGTCGTTATTTCCACTTAATACAGCGTTATTTTAATAGATCATGTCGTTATTTCCACTTAATACAGTTATTTTAATAGGTCATGTCGTTATTTCCACTTAATATAACGTTATTTTAATAGGTCATGTCGTTATTTCCACTTAATACAGTTATTTTAATAGGTCATGTCGTTATTTCCACTTAATACAGTTATTTTAATAGATCATGTCGTTATTTCCACTTAATACAGTTATTTTAAGAGACCATGTCGTTATTTCCACTTAATACAGTTATTTTAATAGGTCATGTCGTTATTTCCACTTAATATAACGTTATTTTAATAGGTCATGTCGTTATTTCCACTTAATACAGTTATTTTAATAGGTCATGTCGTTATTTCCACTTAATACAGTTATTTTAATAGGTCATGTCGTTATTTCCACTTAAAATAACGTTATTTTAATAGATCGTGTCGTTATTTCCACTTAATACAGTTATTTTAATAGGTCAGGTCGTTATTTCCACTTAATATAACGTTATTTTAAGAGACCATGTCGTTATTTCGAGTTACTGAAGAGTTATTTAGACTGAATAGCTGGAGTAACTGATGTGAAATAATAATCTGAGAAGTCATAATAACGACATACTATTTTGAAATGATAAGATAAAAAGTTAAGTTGAAATAATGATGTAATATCTGGAAATGATGAATTATGAATTGGGATAACGCTACATTAACTCATAACTTTACTTGTGTGTTTTGTTTTATTTTATTATTAATATATTGTGTTATTTTTAAAAGTCTTTGAACATATCGTGGCACATCTGCAGAGTTTGTGCTGTTTGTGTCTTAAACACATCTGGCCTGATGTCTAGACTTTTCATTCTATTTATATTTTTAAATATTAGTTCCATTTTGTGTGTTTATTACGCACAGGATGCATGTTTAATACATAACATATAATCCCTAATCTGTGCTTCTGCACTACATAGTGCACTATATATACAGTTAGGTCCAGAAGTATTTGGACAATGACAGAGTTTTTGTGATGTTGCCTTTATACACCACCACAGTGGATTTGAAATAAAACAATCAAGATGTGATGGAAGTGCAGACTTTCAGCTTTATTTTAAGAGGCTCCACAAAAATA
>CM074982.1:807034-819287 GCA_037576825.1 Pangasius krempfi | reverse complement strand
CTTTTTTTTTTTTTGTCTTGGGGGGGGGTTAACGTACCCACGTTTTAACTCACCCTTTTATTACTACAATTAAACATGCAATTTTTTTTTTTTTTTTTTTTTTTTTTTTTTTTTTTTAAAACATGGGCTCATAAGAATTAATTATGTGTATATATAATCGTATGATCTTGTCATCTTTTTTCATCGATTATATATTGAAAGTCTGTTTATTATATGTTGGAGAAAACACAAGTGAGTGCTGGAATACGGCGGAGTGAGAAAATGAAACGCTTTACTTGTGACTGGCTGTAGAGCAACAAACGGAAAGGCCATATTCTAAAACCGAAAGTAAAGTTGTGTGTTGCATAAGTATTAACCCCCCAGCCCCATGGACTTTTCCACATTTTGTAATAGTACTGAATTGGAATTAACTGGGGCTATAGGTCATGAATACACAAAGTAGCCCAGAATGTTGACTGTGAGAGAAATGGTTATGTATTTACAGTACAGTGACAGTTGTTTACAGTTGTGACTGCATGCATATTCACCCCTGTTTAAAAAAAACAACAACAAAAAAAAACCCTAAACTGGATATTTTGGAAAGATACATGTTTAGATCTTTAAATTGCTAATAAGTAAGGACTTGGCACACCTTTTGCCAGAAGTTTGGTTTATGGCTCTATGTTTATTGGTCTGTTTCTGCCCCCCTAGTGGACAAACAGAGACTAGCTCTTTTTTCCCAGTTGAACATTTCAATTACAGTCCACCAGAGGATTTTAATTTGGAAGCTGAGTTCTAAATTTATTTGGTGAGCCGGATCAGAACCATTATTTGGGCCGGCTTTGGGCCATAGGCCACCTATTTAACACCCCTGGTATAGACCTTTTACTGAACATCAGTGATGCATCCAGTGAAACTCTACAGAATTATGGTGAAATGTCCAAGATTGGTACTTGCTTGGTCAGTGCACCTTATGGTGAGTGGTCACACTTTTTTTTTTTTTTTTTTTCTTTTTTTTCATAGGCGAGCACTCGCTGTATTACACCTACACGGCTCTCTCTAAACCTCTCAATCTCCCCGGCGTCTATGAGTTCACTGCACTGGGCATGCTCAATGACCGAGAACTGGACTACTACAGCAGTGAGACTCAGGCTAAGGTTCCTAAACAGAACTGGATGAGAGAGAAGATGCCACAGGATTACTGGGATAAAGGCACTCAGTCCCGCAAGAGCAAAGAGCAGTGGTTTAAGGTCAACGTGGACATCCTGATGGACCGTATGAGACACAATAAGTCTGGTTAGTAAATTCTCTTTATCACTACTCATAAAAGGACAGGGGTCATTTCTTTATGATTCTTAAAGTTTAGTGTCGGACAGTCTTTATCTTCACTGCACCGTCTCCATTTCAGACCTTCATGTTCTTCAGTGGAGACATGGCTGTGTGGTTAATGAAGGTACAGATGGGAATATTAAATTTGTGCGAGGAGTTGATGAGTACAGCTACGATGGGTCTGACTTCCTCTCCTTCGATGAGGTAAACTCGAGGTGGATTGCTCCAGTCCCAGCTGCTGAGCCGACCAAAAGGAAATGGGATGACGTGCCCATCCTTAACCAGTACACCAAGGGCTATCTGGAGAAAGAGTGTGTGGACTGGCTCAGCAAGTTCATGGATTATGGAAGAGAAGAGCTGAGAAAACATTGTGAGTATCCAAAGGATTTTACTGGAGTCACTTCAGTTCCTAAATGACATTCACAAAAAAGGAATAAGAACATCATAAATGTTTCTGTATTTTCAGCTCCACCAGATGTACATCTGCTTGCAAAGAAATCAGTACGTGACCCCAGCAAGTTGACCCTGACCTGCCTGGCCACGGGTTTCTACCCTCCAGATGTACAGATGCAGGTGAGGAAGCTCAGAACTTCTCTACCTGAACATCTGGTAACATCCTCAGGAATCAGACCCAATGGTGACGGCACCTACCAGCTGAGGAAGAGTGTGGACATTGTGGAGGATGAAAGAGCACTTTACGATTGTTATGTGAACCACATCACCTACAAAGAACCAGTAATTAAAAAGTGTGATGAAAGTAAATATAATATTTTACTTATTAGGAATAAATATTGTTACTACAGTTTATGTTTAATGCTGTAGTTGGTAGAAGTAGTTCCATTAGTCATTTTTTTTTGTTTTCTTTTGTAGAAATTCTATGCCCAGATTGTACTGTACCGAAAATTCAGAGTGGTGTCATCGGGGGAGTGGTTGGAGTTGTGGTCACACTGGCTGTGGTTGCAGCCGTTATCTACGTCCTTATGAGGAAAGGAAAAATCAGTGAGTTCAACCACATAATGACAGATGTTGTGTACTCTTGTGTACTAGAAAAGTTTACCACTTTTTAAAGGAACTTCCTAGTAGCATGTGTGAGGGGAAGATGCTTGACTCTGATAGAAAGGGACATCTGGTGAGTGAGACTCAGGCAGTCGACAAACATCACTCAGTACAGTATCAAAAATCTATAGGACGTGTGCAGCACGTAAATTTTATCTTTATTATCACAGTATGAATTTCAGCACTAAACAGAATATAAAGAGCTGCTATAAGGGAATGATAGGGCCAATCCATTTCATAGGCTCAGACCTGTTCACGTTACCTCTGAGACTGAAAAGAATCTGCACATCTGTAGTCTGGCAGTACTCGAGATGGCCATCTTGGTCCCAATTATTATGTTTTTTTTTTGTAAAATGTCAAATAGTGGTCTCTGTTTCAGTTACATTTTAAAACAAATTTCACTTAGAATACTTTTCCTCTGTTTACAAATGAAAAAGTCCTGCATCTTAGCTGATATTAAGTTATAGGCCTAATATTTGCAGAAAAAATGTCTTTTCAAGAAGCCTGACCATAAAAAATGTTTACAGTCGTGCAGTAAGCAGTGGTAACGTTTATTATTTGCTATTATTATTTTGCACTTTGCACACTAAGGTGTGTTTTAATATGAAGTAATTTCAGTTAAGGTATATGTACAGTTAAGGTACATATTAAAATGTAACACACTAGTCTTATTTTGTCGTATTTTCCATATTCAGTCTTATCAATATCCCATAGCAGTGGATGTGAAACTGTGGAAACATACACTCCAACACAATTCTACATTATTACAGATCACATACATCATATAGATCATTACTGTTGATATCTGGGGGAAAAACAGTATAACAAGATCTTCCTCTGTTAGCTCTTCCTCTATGTATCTTATACCCTGTTCATTAGGGGTGTAACAATACACTAAAGTCACGATTCAATTCGGTTCACGATACTGGCTTCATGATTTGTAAATTTAAAAATTGCTACAAACAGAGATTTAATATCACAGACAAAATGTACTGCAGGTTCACCATATCTTAAAAATAAATAAACAAATTGTAAATTGATGATTGACTGAAACATGATGAGGAGCACCTGAGCTGGCATTTTAACTGGAAATAGAGCTCCAAAGTTGCTAAAATGCCGAAGTTGCAGATGTTTGCATTACAGTGCTTCGTGTCACAATGCACTGTTACACCTTTACACCTCATAAAATTTTTTTTTTTAGAATTCCTTATTATCTACGATAGGAAAAACAGTATTTATAATGGGCATGTTTATTTATAAGCTGTTCTGTTTCTTTAATCTGTTTAGCTTGGCGACCTATGCGTAGCTCCCCAGCAAACAGGACTACGAATGTGCCGCTTGCAGGTAGGTGGGATTTATGGTTGGTCAGTTATGATGAACTGGTACAGGGACAACCGATGATTAGGACATTAATACAAGAAGTAATATTAAGCACACAAAATTGTAGGAAAATGTGAAAAGCACACTGTGAGCTATAAAGTGATCAAAAATTAGCACTGTGTAGTACTGCACCCAGAATTCTTCATTATTTAAATAAATTGTAAGCTAATTAGTAGTCATATTTCAGAACAGAAAAAAGATAATATGGCCATTGCACATTTAGACTATGTGTTCTCAGACCTTGCTCTTGTGTTACATATTTAAAGTTAATTTTTGGTTACATCATAAAGATAAGCAACTTTGTTGAATCTGTTCAGCGTCTGCCCCAGCGTCTGCCCCAGCGTCTGCCCCAGCGTCTGCCCCAGCACCTGCCCCAGCACCTGCCCCAGCACCTGCCCCAGCACCTGCTCAGGGTAGGTGAAATTTGTGCTTAATACGAGCCAGTGAAAAAAGTGAAAACTGCTTTGTAGGTCTTAACACAATCACGTCCACAGACAGTCCAAAATTAACTAATAACCATTATTCCTGCTGAGATAAGAAATGTGTAAGAAAGTGGAATATACCTAATAAGTGCACTTTGTAGCAATATTAATTGTTAATATGGTATATTAGTTTTGTTGAAATAATGCCACTATTATGACACACATTAAAGTTGAATAGTCTTATTTTATTTACTATATATATATATATATATATATATATATATATATATATATATATATATATATATAAAATATATTTGCCCCCATATTCAGTTTTTTCAATATCACACATTTGTCTATAGATAAATAAATAAATAGATAAATAAATGCCATAGATTATCCCGCTAATACCACGGTCACTTGCCAGAATTGAAGAGTTAAAGCTGCCATTAATGTTTGCAAAATTTGACTGAAATTATAAAAAAATAACGGTTAATTTTCATTAGTTATTTTTATATACGATCTAGAATTCTGCCTGCTATAAATCATACACAGAGATGAAGTAGTGTGGTAAGATTACATTTAATTGAATTAATTATAGTAAATAGTTATTAGAGAGAGAGATATTGTGTGTGTGTGTGTGTGTGTGTGTGTGTGTGTGTGAATTACCTGCGTCTCTACTAAATGAAGCTGTGAGTTTAACTACTGTATGTGACTGTAACTGTAGGTTACTGTGGTTACAATAGTTTATAGGCAGTGCATTAATTTAGAGCGGGGATTAAACTGACTGGACCTACCTGTGCATGCAACACACCTTCCAGCCAATCAGCATCGAGTATTCAGACAGACCATGTTATAATTCCATATAAATCCTACACACATTCAATCACTCGTTCTTGAGGTTTGTTTCGCAACCTTTCTAAAAAAAAAAAAAAAAAAAGGTTGGAGGAATGCAGTCTAGTTTGCCACAAGTACAACACCTTTAATTGTCTTATCAGTAATACCTTTAATTTCTCAGAGGAAGTCCACTGCCTATGGCCATATTTGAGATATTTGATTTCTTTAGAAATAATGAATGTGTGAATGAAGAATGAATAAATACTGATTGTACCTGACTTTTTTTTTTGTTTTCTTTTTCCAGATGTCTACATCAATGTTGGTGAAGAGACTGAAGGTGCTAAAGACGATTCTGTCAGCTTGAGTGACTCTGGTAATTTTTTTTTTCCCTGAGCCACATTTCCATTAAACCGAGACCATGTCTTGAACACTCAGAACGGTGATTGGGGGAAACATGGCCATTGAAAATATGTCTGTATGTCATGTTTCCTGTAGAGGAAATGGCATTGAGCTTCTTTTAATAAACCGGATCATTGTGGTGCTTTTCAGGAAAAGGCAGTGATGGATCAAACAAGGGAAGCCAGGAGGCTATTACTGAAAACACCCAACTGCTATCGGGTTCTGGATCTAATAGTTTCGGTAATGTTGATCAAATCAATAATAAACAACTTTAGCTTAAAAATGCAGTATGTGACTGACAGGTGTGTTAATAGAGTGAGTAACACTCACCAGGGCCACTGGAGGAAACTTAAAGCTTACAGTGAACTTAAAGCTCACCATACTCAGGCTTCAGGTCTGTTTTATTCTGTCAGAGTGTAAATAAATCATGTTTATGGACGTTGCATTTCTCATATGCTGATCCAGGATGCTGACTGGATGGCAGATCAAACCTCATAGAACCAAGTTTATCTGTATATTTGAGATCGAATTCAAATATTACACCAAAAACTTTGCACAATTTAAAAAAAAACAAACAAAAAAAAACACCACCACCCCCACCACAGGAGAATCAATTATTAGAGAGTGACAGAGTACACATGGTAAAATCATTTTTGTCTTAAATGATAGAAGTTAGGTCATGAGTTTAATCTGCTATAAGTTGTGGTTAATGATGTGCTCTTGTAAGTCAGTACTACAGTAAATATCACTGAAATCTCCTTTACTGTATCTTATGTGTAAGGAATCAGTGCCATACATCTGTTTAATGATGAATATGTTTTATTTTTTTCAGGTGGAGATGCAGAGAATGCATGAATTTTACATAAATGATGTGGATAAAGGAGGTTTTCTCTCAGCCAAGGCTTTTTTCCAGTCAGTGATTTAACCTTCAGTGCAACCTTCAAACCTTCAAACCTTCAAGGACAACCATCATCCCATCTATTACAATTTTACATACCTCTGCTTACTCTTCTCTGACGGCTGCAGATATTTTCTAGCACTTTGCAAAAAACAGTTTTATATAATAATAATAATAATAATAATAATAATAATAATAATAATAATAATAATAATAATAAGCACTTTTTCCCCTAAAATCTAACCGAGCCAAGCAATTAAGTATATGTTTAATGTATGTAGCTAAAATGTTTCTTTTGTTTGTTTTTTTTAAACGTGGGCAACAATAAGATAAAAGCTCATCTTCTTTGAATATCCTGCCAATTCTGCATTCACGTCCATCAACCTCAGATGATAGCATCAATTCCTGCTGGGTGCGATAACGAAAGTTGCAAATGTCCGAATGAATTATAGACAAAACATTCAATTAAAATATAAAATTACAACTGAAGTATTAAATGCAAGATTTCTGCATTTCTTGTAACAAATTGGGCTAGTTTTGAAAAAAGCTTGTGGGTTGAAAAAGCGAGTCCGCGGGTGGGGTCCCTTCAGACTAGTTTAAAAATAGTCTGTGGCTCCGAAGATGATTTAAAGCAATAATTGGAATTAAATCTAATCAGTCATAGGCTATGATAAACAAAGGTCAAGGGTCACTCCGTGAAAACTGCAGCCAAACGGTGACATGAGGAAGAAGAAAAAGGAATCATGAAAAACACGCCCTCCTTTACGCTGACATTACCGTAATGGCATATGGCTCAGAAGATAACATCTCCACTCAAGCATTATGAGGATCTGATCATCAAGAGTTATGAGGCATCAGGTTTACTGCGCTGCACATGTAACAAGGACACTGAAAGAACAATGAATTTATCAATAAAAACTTTATTTAAAAAAAAAACAAAATAATTAACCAGTCTATGTCCTATGGACATTGGCTATGTCCACATTAATCCGGATAAATTTGAAAACGTATCTTTTTCTCTACGTTTTGGCCTCCAGTCAAAACGATGTATTTTTAGTCACGTGTTGCAAGATGGTGGACGATGTTGTACTGTAGTTGTAGAAAGAGGGGGATGATAAAGGCTTTTGGCAGAAGATGTGTGTGTACCACGCTGATGTGGTTTTCCCATTGAAAGACGAGACTAGTAAAATACCTCTCCATTTTCCTGAGGCTGAATTTTTTGTACAGGTTTCTGGTCATTTTGTGAGATATAGTTGGGAAAATTTTGATGACACCTGGCAACCCTGATCCTTTCACATGCTACTGAATAAAAAACAAATCAATGCAGAACCTCACCATAGTTTAGGAGAATGTGATTTGAGGTATAAATGCTTTCACGCTGGGAGAAGGTCTTCCTTTTACCTGTGACTCGTTACTTCAGTCTGGTGAAGATTCCCTCCCTTTAAAATGCATTAAAACTTTCAGCATCTGCTTTCTGTTTATTTTTTTTAACTACTACTGCTGATTGTTGATTCTTGATCGTTCTTTCAACTAAGTACTTTACTAAAACTCTTTATTTTTTGTACTTGCTTTAGTAAGATTAGGACTTTATAGGTATGGACTCTAGATAAATTGTCTCCTGTGAATTATAAGGTCAAAAGGTGAATTATATAAAATCTTTGTTTATTTTGTTTGTTTAGTTTGGTGAACTCCTGTGTACTATTATTAAATGACAGTATACAGCTTTTATGGCTTTTATGATTCTGAATTTATTAAAATATATATTTTCAACATTAATACTATGATTTGTTCATGTTGATTCTCTTTAGCTGTAGCAATACAGAAACAGCAGTAGAAGAATAATCAAGTTCATATATTTAAACATCAAATTCAGGAAATACTGAGTGTGATGGCTTGTCTACGCTTTATCAGGTAAAAGTTACATTTAATGTTGTTACACGTCCCAAAACAAGTTAGTTCCTGTTGTCGCTTACGTTATAGCAGCTATAAACAGTCGTTCCCTCACCAGCCTCTCTTTATTCTCTCTTGAATTTAATAAGGCAAAAAAATCACAGCTTATCACATAAAGCGTAAACTCCTCTGTCCTGAAGATGTCAGAAAACTTAGTTACAGCTTTAATTCGGACTGTTACAAAGCGCTGACACTGGAGACTCCTTCCATAAATGTTAATTTATGGACTAAACATGTCCTTACAGAAAACTTCACCATATCAACAATTACAATTGTTTTTTTTTGTTTTTTAATTCGTTTTTGCGTAAACTTTAAGCAAACAAAAGGCAGACCATTAACTGGAATACTACTGAAAGATTTATCCAAATGAACAGATTCACTTTTTTTCTGAGGTGAAAATTTCCCTGCTGTTCAGGTTAACATTAGCATGATTGAGAGAAATGATCTCTAGTTTAAATTCATAGCACTAGGCGTCTCAGATGTCCACGTTATTTGATGTGAATCAAGGACTTAACACACTTTTTATGAGTCATACTGTATTTAGTTAATTTCCTAAACATTCAGAAACAACTGATATTTTAGTTAAGAAATTCAAAGCTGATGCTAGTTAAAGCGCTAGCCTGCTAACCTGAGGTAAACCTGTACCTGACTCTCTCCTGTCAGCTCCTTCAAGTTTAGCCTCAGTGACACTTTTTATTTACTGTAAGACGGCATTTTGTGGTAAACTTTACTTTAATAAAATACGCCTTATGTCTCTGATGTGGAAGAATTTCTCAGACAGCGACAATGAAAGCTTTAGAGTCGACACTAATACCGAGTATGAAAGAGTCGACTCTTTTGGCGATTAACTCATCATCAGTAGCCTGAAAACAGATGATAACAAAATTATTTTGTTTTCCTCATTGGTAGAGTTTTCTTTTTAGGATTCAAGGCTGTGCTTGGATGAAACTGTGAGTATCCCTGCGCTAATGTCATTGTGCCGCTGTGTCTATGATTCATTAAGAAGTTTTAATTCCATTAAACTGATTCATTCTACGAAACACGCAGCTGAGAGTCAAAAACAAGCCTCATGATTCACACAAACGAGCAGCTCAGATGTCGCAAAGAGATCTTCATTGAAGCTCTTGATGAAGATGATTTAATTAATCAATCAATTCTGTAATAATTTTTGAGTAATGATATTAATTTCATGTACAAAAAGTAAAAAAAAAAAAAAAATCTCAACGTTCACCTAAAAGAGCCGAATCAAAGAGTCGACTCGTTCACAAACGACTCATCATCAACAGAACTGTAACTCAACTGCGTAGCATAGCGGTTTTTCTGTTTACAGAAATCAGGCATCTCAACACACAGAAAACACCGGATTAAAACAATCTGGATAAGAGTGCTGTATAAAGGTGTTAATCTGGAGTAAATCATGAGCAGTGTGTTGAAGGTGCTGGCTGTAGTTTGGGTTTTGCTCATAGTTGGACTTCCAGCTCTTGGAGGTGAGTTCAGCTGGACATCACTGCACGACTTAAAGCGAAAGTAAATCATTAAAATTAAAATAGAAATTGCTTATTTGAAGGAATTGTGATTTTTTTTTTTTCCTGAACACATGATTCATATTATTTATTCCTGTTTACTGTATTTATTGATTATTTATTCTGACTTTATTCTTCGTTTATGTAGCAATAGTCAGTGATTGTATTATGACATATTTTGTGAGCTCTTTGTGTAACTGTTGTATTTGTGTAATTGTGTGTGCTTTCCTGTGAGTGCACAGAGGTAAAGGCCCACAGTGTGACCTCTGAGACCTGACCTATATTTTTCTGCTTAGTTTTGATCCAAACTACTTAATGCAACTGTTAAAGACACAGTTTACATCATGTTCTTTCATGCTGAGTATCAGGACATCTGGAGAGGAATTATCCACATATAAATCCAACTAAGCCACTTTACAGGACTAATTTTAGAGAATAAACAATACATCTGTCACATCTGACAGCCAGAACACCTTCCACTGCATTACTCCATTACACGTGTGTCACATATGGATGGATCAACACCACTTTTTTCAGACTGAATCGGGTTTTTTTGGTGCTTGAGGATACAGATACGAGTAACATGCTTAATTGATTACGAAACATTTTATTTAGCTCTGTTTATGTTTTCCCAGTTTAAATAATGACCATTAAAATGTGTTCATAATTAGGCTACTAGAAGCATCATTATAATGTTAATGAGTTGATTTTTAATCAAGTGCATTAGCTAGAGAAATTAGGTAGCTTGGACATTAGGTAGCTTTTTTTTTTTTTTTCCCTTCTTCTTCTTCCTCTAGGACCCTAGCCTTGTTTTTTGTCTTTTGTTCCCTGTTCCTCAATTTAGTTTTGGACTGTTCTCAGTTCTTCTGCCTTGTCTCCGTTTTTGAGATCTTTTTACTTCTTGTTTCTGTCTGTTTTTACCCGTGTGTCTCAACAGTAAAACGGCTGTTCCTCACACTGGAGACCCAGGTTCGATCCCCAGTCCTGACAATTTCACATAAGTTGTTTACATATAGTCCACAAGAGAAAATAATAGTTGAATTTATAAAAATGACCCTGTTCAAAAGTTTACATCCACTTGATTCTTGATACTGTGTTGTTACCTGAATGATCCACAGCTGTGTTTTTTTGGTCAGTGATAGTTGCTCATGAGTCCCTTGTTTGTCCTGAACAGTTAAACTACCTGCTGTTCTTCAGAAAATCCTTCAGGTCCCACAAATTCTTTGGTTTTCCAGCATTTTTGTGTATTTGAACCCTGTCCAACAATGACTGTGTGATTTTGACATCCATCTTTTCACACTGAGGACAACTGAGGGACTCATATGCAACTATTACAGAAGTTTCAAATGCTCACTAATAGCCGGGGGGTGAAAACTTTTTGAATTTGAAGATCAGGGTAAATTTAACTTATTTTGTTTTCTGGGAAACATGTAACTATCTTCTGTAGCCTCTGAAGGGCAGTGCTAAATGGAAAAAATATGATATTTAGGTAAAATAAGAAAAATATACACATCTCCATTCTGTTCAAAAGTTTTCTGAAGAACAGCAGGCAGTTTAACTGTTCCTTATTCTGCTGTGAGGTTTGTTCCAGTAGTTGATGGGTGTTCTCCCAAACTTTTTCACTTCTTTGAAACCATTCATCCACTGCTGGAGAATCTGTTGGGTTGGAGTTCCAAGGGGATAATTGGGGTTGATAGCCTAGGACACATTGAAAAGGAATGAGTTGGGTGGCAGAGTGATGTAATGAATTTTGGGCGTATTCGGCCCATGTTAAGAACTGTGCTCAATCTTCGGGGTTATTTGCACGGTATGTACGCAAGAACTGGTCTACCCCTTGGTTGGCCCGTTCCACTTGCCAACTGGCTAGAGGATGGTATCCTGTCCGACTCACTGTCACCCCAAGGTTCTGCATACAACTAGCCAACACTCTTAAGATGAACTGTGGCCCTTGATCACTCGCAATATCCTCTGGGATCCCAAAATGATGGACTGGGTAGTCCATGGTGTTTGCTGGGAAGTTGAGTCTGTGGTTGGCTGCAACATGACAACAGCTGATCATCACATGTGGTTCCTACTCAAACTTTAGCCACAATCTTCCCAGACTGTGGGAAGGCTCACACCCTGTCTTCCCAGAGTAGCCAACAAAGCACTTACTGAAGATGACTGAATTTAGTAAATCCGTTTTGAAAGATACGTTTTAAGTGCATTGTACATGTGATTAAAGTCGTAGTGTCTACATGTTTCATCCAGGTGAACACTCTCTGTTTTACATCTACACGGCCCTCTCTAAACCTCTCAATCTGCCCGGAATCTATGAGTTCATTGCGATGGGAATGCTCAATGATCAAGTGATCGACTACTATGACAGTGAGACTCAGGCTAAGGTTCCTAAACAGAACTGGATGAGAGAGAAGATGCCACAGGATTACTGGGATAAAGGCACTCAGTCCCGCAAGAGCAAAGAGCAGTGGTTTAAGGTC
>CM074982.1:764679-777295 GCA_037576825.1 Pangasius krempfi | reverse complement strand
CTAAAGAGGATTTATGCTGATATTGTCCAAAAACCCTATTTTGTTCAGGCGTTTCCACACTTTTGGAGGGCAGTGTACCTTTGACTGTTACAAAGGGCTGACACTGGAGACTCCTTCCATAAACTTTACATAAATGTCTCCTTACAGAAAACTTCACCATATCAGCGATTACACACATTTTTAATTCATTTATTTTTATTATTAAATTGACATTTTAATTGATAAATCAACCCTATTCCATAGTTACTAAATTATGCGATTTTATTTCAATTCGGCCTTTCGGACTTAATTTTAAATCTAGTCAGGACAGTAATGTTTCTCTTTTTCTTTACAGCAGCATGAAGACAAGGATCTCAAACCTGAAGATATGAGTGTGGGGGACTGACAGATGTGCCACTCATGTACCAAATAATATCAAATATCAAATAATATTGATGTTAATGTTTTACCAAATTTTCCATCCACAGCAAGATTTTCAAGAAACGTATGAAGCATAAAATTGCATTATGTTTTGAAAACTTCAAAGTTAAATGGTTTTATACAAAATGATCAGGATCAGATTGTGTTAAGGTGACCACAGATGATCAGCAGCTAAACCATATGGCACCAACAAAGTCAGTGGCTGCGGTTACATGCACATCAATATTCCTGTATTAATCAGACTTTGGCGATAGTTTTATTGAGTCATGCATCTAAACGCAGCAATCTGATTGCCCGTTTCAGATTGAGACAATATTCTGATTCCCCAAATTCCGTCTCCCATCCCTGGAATATGCCTGTTCTTTGTAAACAGTTTATTCAGAAAATCCACTGAAATGAGATATATTCGCGTGCTCAGCCTGCAAAGAATTGTGGGTGCTAACAGGCGCTTAGCTGTAGGCTAGGTATTTAGGAACGGCAACTCAGGCAAACTTACAACATCCAAACCATGTATACAGGAATATTCCGATGCCTGTACGCGTATAAACATTGTATTCGGAATTTGATGTGCGTGTAAACGTCGTTGTTTCCCCGTGGAGAGAACCAGTGGGCATCACACACCGCTTGGATTTGATGTCTTGGCACTGCGCTCAAAGCTCACTCAGCTTCATATTTGACCCAAACAATCACATAAGCTCTCAAATGTGTCGTAAGATTAAATTTGCTAGTTAGAATAGAGGAGCAGCTACTTACCTGTATGTTTCAGTATCCCGAGCTGTTTAAAGAAAAAGCCTTAAAGAACCGATCCCATGGCTCTGTACCTCTGTAGTAGCTCATGCACATGTATTTTCTTGCATTCTCTTTTTTCTTCTTGAACCATAACAGCTTCCAACAGTTACAGGTCAGATGTTCAACTCTGAGGCTTCACAAAGAAAATATTTTATACACAGTAATTCCTACGCACGTATAGTAGAGGTGTGAAGAACGGCGTGTGCAGAGAATACTGAGTGGATTGAAGGAACGTTGGGTTTTTTATATAGTGTTTGTTATACTGTAGAAGTCATTTCAGGTCACATCATTATCATGAACAGTTACATAGCATGTAAACTATTGTAAGTGTTTTACTGTGAATGTCTGATCAAGTTCAGTCTTTTTCAATATAGCCAGTCTTTTGCTTTGAGCGCTTCATTATGTATGTGTGTGTGTTTTTATGGTGATAAGTAGGCGTTATTGACTGACACATGGATTTAAATGGCTACATTTCTGACTTTTTGTTATTTTATTTTATTGATCATTGTGTTTTTATGATGGAAATTGTATTTAGTTTTTTTAAAAACCTCTCTGGTGAAAACAAGGGTTTTAAAAGACAGTGTACAGTTTAAATCCAAACTGTATTTATTTTGAAGCAGAACCACAAACCTGTGTTACAAGGGAACATTTCAACTTATGTTTTATTTCCTTGGAGTATTTCCTAAATAAAATGTGTTTTTTTGCTTGCTCTGTCCACAGCTTTATATGTGTGTTGAGTTTTTTTATTTGTTTGTTTGTTTTACTTTTGAGTATCTCCAGTGTTACTGGAATGTTTTTTTCCTTCATACATTTACAGTTTGAGGTTAAAACATCAGAACATTACTCTTCGCTCGGTGCCATCTAAAGTCAGTCGATCAGTTTTATGCTAAAACTCAAATGCAATCCAATGATATTTTGCAGTTTGACTGTATTTATGACATTCAAAATTTCTGGCTAAAAAAACTAAAGCAGTAAAGAACAATTTTAATCTTTGAGCTTAATTTATCTTTATGTTGATGTGCGATTATCTGTGAAGTGCTGATTCCATCCTGGGGGCTGATGAGGGTAAATCCAGCGAGTACTGAATGAGCAGATGTTCACACACACACACACACACACATCCATTACTGACCTGACTTACACTGACACGTTTTGTAACCTAAATAAATTGACAATCAAGAATATTTTTATCTTTAACTTAGTAGTTAGAAATAAACACAATGAACTTCATGGAGTGTTACAGTTTTTAACATTTTCATGTTCATTGTCATACATTTTCCTAAAGTGAAAAGTCAAGTGTCAAATGTTGACCGTTTCTTATAAATGTGGATTTAATAGCAGTTCATTTTTTCATAAAGTGGTTCACAGACAGTTTACACAAACTTTTTGTGAGTGCATTTTAAAGTTAAATTTTTTAATTGTGAAAGCAGATTTTTGAATTTTTAAATTGTGAGTTCTATACTAGTTTTTAATCTTTTAATAACTGTCTGGGATTTTAATATTTAACAAAGGTGGCACTTGGGTTTGGAAGAAGGTTCATCGTTGTGGTTCATTGTGTTTAATTCAGTGGCTTACTGGAATAATTTCGTTTATGGATTTAAAAGTGGAAGAGGATTTGGAATTTACCCTCTAAATATTTTACTGGTAGCAAAGTGAAGGAAGTGTTTTTTAAAAATTGTACATAAAATTTGTACCTCCAAAAAAATTTTCTTTGTATGAATCATCTCCAGAAATTCCTTTTCACTCAGCAGGGACTTTCCCCTATTCATATTGTTTTTTGGAAAGATGTTTGTACCCTTATCATACAAAAAACTAAAACAGATTTCCATCCATTTTCCGTATGGAAAACTCCGGAGCCTGGAGTCTATTTCAGGAGACTCGGGGGACCAACCCATCGCAGGGCACAATCACACACACTCACACACTACGGACAATTAAGAGATGCCAATCAGCCTATAACGCATGTCTATGGACTGCGGGAGGAAACCGGAGTACCCGGAGGAAACCCCCGAAAGAGAACATGCAAACTCCGGGCACGCAGGGCGGAGCCGGGAATCGAACCCCCAACCCTGGAGGTGGGAGGCAACCATGCTAATGATTTACTTGCTGACAAAGAAAATAAATGTTATTAAACTTATTATTTTATTGGCATAATTTCATATTCGTAAATTTAAGTTCTCTGGTCAAAGGCCACTTTTCTTTATATTCATGAATGAAACTAAGCAGTGAATGAAACTTTCTAATAATAAGAAAGCTGTCAAAACTCTTTTGTGTATGTTTGTGCTTCTATTTCTCTGAGCAAAGGATGTTTACATACATACATAAATAAATAAATAAATAAATAAATCCCTCCATTTGCACGGTTTCCTTTCCAGGACCGGAAGCGGAAGTAATTTCACTGTCAGGTCAGGTGACGCAGTTGTGAAGATTCCAAAGCTCGCTCGCGGATAAGCAGCTTGCGGGAAAGTAAACAGAGAAGAATCATGGAGGCCGCGGATCCTCGGTCCTCGAGTGACGGCGCGCCGGCTAGCAGAGGAGGGTTCCCGGGCGGGGAGAGCAGCAGTGACCGGGACGGCGGGCGGGCCGGAGGCAGCGGCGGAGAGGGCGAGAGGGAGCAGCGGGACCGGGCTACTTTTGAGTGTAATATCTGCCTGGACACCGCCAGGGACGCCGTGATCAGTCTGTGCGGACATCTTTTCTGGTATATTTATTTTTTATTTTATTTCATTTTACAGACAGCTAGCGTGGTGCTAGTCCAGTAGTACTAATAAATAAATAAAGCTGATCTTTTCCGCACTGCATGTGACCTAGGCACGAATGTGATCACATTTCAGTGTTGGGAATAAAAATAAAAATAAAAATAAAACTCCTCTAGCTGATGTTATGTAATGTGAAGTCAGTAATCTCTGTATAGTGTGTGATACAGTAATGGCATGTGCACTGTGCAGTTTGTAAAGAAGGTTTGTTATTATGTCTCTGTGTTGGTTTAATGTTGTCTTTAATTTTGTTTTCAGTATAAATGATTAACTGATATATACACGTTAATGAGAGTCCAGTCTGAGCGCACACACACACACACACACACACACACCTACACCTACACACCTGAGGGAATCTCGTACTAGTCGTGGGATTTGAACCCACACCCTCACGATCACGGGTTACGTCACACGCTGACCGAAAGCCAAAGCTGCTCACAGAGGAGCTCTGGGTTTTAACCTCAGAATACGCTGCTGTGTGTCATCACTCAAAAATACACTTTCGGATTAAAAAAAAAACGACAGATGAACCAATCAGCATCTGGAACAACGACACTCGCGTAGGTGTTTTTAACTCTCTGATATGAACTGACCTCCTGGAAGCCCCGCCCCCTTTCCACCATCTGTGGAAACAGTGCTCTCAGAAAGATGCACAGACTCTGCATCCTCTCTTTCTTTCTTTCAGGGGAAATGAACGAGGGATGCTGTGGAAATTCATCCGAAACAGACAAAAGGCTGAAAAGTGTGAAATCTAACACTTGGCAAGAAACTTTTAATTGTTTTAATTGTTAAAAAAACAGTCTTTGCTCTGCATCAGATGCGTGCAAAGTTTTGTTGTTGTTGTTGTTTTATTTTATTAATCCCGCCCCTACCTGTTCACGCCGTTATTATCGTTTGCGTTCTGATGAACGTAGTTGGTTCTAGTTCTCAAAATCTAAACAAATTGGCATCTTGGGCAACATCATGACGAAACCAGAGTTTAGTTGATCGTTGATGGAAATATGATGAAATGAAAATTAATTCCAGGACATGGCACTTTGCCCACGTACCATCTTAAAACCTAACAAACACAGCATGTTTAGGTACCAAATAAAAACTTTAGTTAATTTTTTTTAAAGCCACTAATGAGTAGAGTTCCTCTTCTTCTGGTTGTTGGACTCAAACTTGTCCACCACGCAATAAAATAACTAATATTCCGGACACTAAATCTGCGCGTCCAGGCGCCCGGGCTGTTGGTTTGATTTCCGTTCCTGTAGAAGCTGAGCAGCGTTTGTGATTAGTGGCGTAAACATGGCTGATGATCAGCTGGAGGAACATGTGGGTGGAAACGGAGGAGTCTGAGCCGTAAACGATCCTCCACTGGTGTTGGAGAAGGTGTCAGTGGGGAACGATTGAGTTCCTCAGACCAGTCCTGTGGTGACGTTTCTTCAGTTCCCCACTCACAACTTTACTTCCTACCTGCATTTACTTCCTGTTTGCTGTTTGATGCAAGCAGAACTTATCGCCGTGGTTTCATCTTATCCTGTCGTATACACCTTTATTCAAAATGGTACATAGCTGATGAACATTGGTATTGGAACACTGGAAGAACATCCGGCTTGTTTCTGACCCCTATGACTTTGAAATAAAACCCTGATGTAAATATTGACTGTCACAGCGAGCACCGTTCCTCCCAGAAATACTGCGTTTACTAAACACTGGGTCCTGTCCCGTCTTTAATGCTTCATACTTTCCATTCTGTAAACTGTACAGTAGTTCTTGTAATTCATTCATTTTCCTTTTGCTTTACCTGTTGGGGGTTGTCGTGGCAACAGGCTGAGAAGGTCAGTCCAGACTTCCCGATCTGTGGCCACAGATTCCAGCTTCTCCTGGGGAATCTCCAGGTGTTTCCACACTGACTGTGAGATGTAATCTCTCCAGTTCAATCTTCATTGTCTGCCCTGAGGGACACGCCTGATACCGACCAGGAGACTTCCTTGTAAGGTGCCTGAATCACCTCAGTTTGGAGAAGCAGTGGCTGGACTCCAAGACTCCAAGACTTGGACAGTAAGCTCAGAAACCTGCAGAGGAACCTTATTCCTCCTCCTGTACTCGCAACCTTATTCTTTCAGTCACTACCACGGAAACCTTGTCGTGTTCAATTCAAAGGGTTTACATGAACAGTGTTTGAACTTTGGTGAAGCTTAATGCTCCCAGTAGGACTACCCTTAGTGAACAGATCTGAGGGGAGAGGTCAGACAATGACCCCCATGCAGGGTACAAAGGGTGAGTAGTGTGTTCACACTGAAAATTCAAAGAAGAAGAAGAAGTGCAATTCAGGTACCTGGATGATGGATTTATTCACCCCGAAGAACGAAGCGTAGAATGTTGGACACTTCATGCACTTAACAGTCGCAGCGTTGGTAGCTCCGTGGTTAAGATGTTGGACTGCTGATTGGAAGGTTGTGAGTTCGAATCCCACCGCCACCAAGCTGCCACTGCTGGGCCAGAAGTTTCCTGGTCTTGCTGGGCCCTTGAGCAGGGCCCTTAATAAATGACATAATTGTCTGCCGTAAATGTAAAGCTTTCTTACGTAGCAGAAGGGGGCGGGGCTAGCTGATGCTGGCTCAGATTTGCTCAGAATCAAAAAAGGACATGTTGGACATAAATAGTAAAAGTTGACATAAATAGTAAAAGGAAGAAATTCTTCCTTTTGTTTTTTGTTGACTCTGGGTATTCTGATAAAGCTAGCGGCGTCGCATTCCGTACGTTTGATGTCATTTGACATTGACTAGGAAAATGTTTATACTTCCGATTAGTAAAAAAACGTTAATGTTCCAGTTGAGACAATATTACCCTTCTCACATTCATTCACTAGACGGTAGAGTGTATAGCGTCTAGTATAGTGTCATTTAAGATGCAGCTTGAGTGTACTCTACCATGAGCCAGGACTGGGGGTCACCCACGTAACCCGGTCAGGTTCATCCTGAAATGGCAACATGGAGGATGGGGGAGATCAGGTGCAATAAGAGATCAGATACAGCCAGTTAGTACATAGTGAAACGAAACAACATTCCTCCAGGACCATGGTGCTCCATAAGACAACCACAGAACTACAAGGGACTACATACATTTATACATAAAAGCGCACAAGTGCAAACATCAGACAGCACAAGATTCCAGTGACAATAGTGCAAAGAGTGCAATATAAGTTGCTGAAATAGTGTAAACATAAGAAGTAGCAGCCTAGTAGAGAGTGTAAGACGGACAGTCTGGAGTAGAATGAAACCTTGCAGTGATACCTGTGTTGGTATAGTGTGATTATTAAATCTGAAATGAAACACAATCTTTCCAGTGCTTGAGCAGTATACTTTCATGCAGAAGATGTGTTAGAACACCTGATCTGTCCATCAATATCTATGTGATGTCTATAAAGCACTAAAGAAATGTCTACGTCCAGACAGATTTAAAGTGTTCCAGCTGAAGGAGTTCAGATGTGCTGAATCCATTTGCCTGAATTTAAATGTGGTCCTGTCTGTAAGTTCACACTGCGGTCATTAACACTGATGTCTCTCTGTGTCTGTGTCTGTGTCTCTACAGCTGGCCATGTCTCCATCAGGTAAGCTAACTAATTCTTAACAAGTAAGGGTAGCTTTTAGCCGCTAATGTAGCATTGTGATGATCCTTATGCCGTGTGGAACCTTAACGTCGGCTGACGCCAGAAAACAGTGTCGAACGAACGGAGTCTTCGATTCAACACGGAGGAGTTTGTGTTTGGTTTAATCTGCCAATCACAAAGTTAGTAACTGCTAAGGCTGCACGATATTGTTGTTATAATGCGATATGCAGTACGATAATGCTATAAATGTATAAAAATCAATTTTAATTATATTTATATATACTTTTATATATTTTAAAAAATGAAAATGACATAACCAACATACACGTTTCATGTTCTTCTGAGGAAAAGATCTGCGTCGCCCTAAAACTTTGACTTCTCGTAACTTTCTGAAGTCATTCCGTTATCGCAAGCCCTTGCCATACGCATATCGCGATATTTTGATCATTTCGATATATCGTGCAGGCCTAGTAACCGCACAGTGTACCACGTTACCTGACATAAACCCCCGCTAGTGAAGCAGCATTAACATTAAACTCTCAGTGCAGTGCTGTGTTCAGGTAGCCGGCTAGATTAGGCTAATGATAATATTTCTTCACACGGTTAGAATCCAGTGGATCTGAAAGGGAAAAAAAAAACTAGCTAGCTAACTACCAAGCTAGGAAGGTGAGTGAACATCATACCAAATATTAGCCCAAATTACAGAGTTAGCGGGTGAGGAAGCTAAGGACATCAACTCCATTTTAATAGCAGTAGAAGTTTGTTACGATCTCCGGTTTCTTCTGTCAGTGGTTGGAGACGAGGCCGAGCAGGCAGCAGTGTCCTGTGTGCAAAGCAGGAATCAGCAGAGATAAAGTCATTCCTCTGTACGGCCGCGGCAGCACCAGCCAGGAGGACCCCAGGTACGGAGCGCACCGTATATACCGCCCTGAAATATACTGAAATACTTATGTCTGACGTAGCCGTACGCTGTACCGGTGTTAACGAGGTCACGTATTCACCTCATGCCAAGACTTTATCAAGTGTGTGTGTGTTACAGATTAAAAACTCCACCTCGACCTCAAGGACAGAGAACAGAGCCTGAGAGCAGAGGGGTGAGTCTTACTTTCCTTTACAGTCCAGCAAGAGAAATATGGAGAAGGCGGGGTTACGGGAATCATCAGTAGTAACATTGTGTGTGTGTGTGTGTGTGTGTGTGTGTGTGTGTGTGTGTGTGTGTGTGTGTGTGTGTGTGTGTGTGTGTGTGTAGTTTCAGGGTTTCGGTGATACCGGGTTCCACATGTCTTTCGGTATCGGCGCTTTTCCTTTCGGCTTCTTCACCACAATATTCAACACCAACGATCCGTTCCACAGACCAGGTGATTATACGACATACAGTATTATTAATCCCCATCTCTAAACGCTGATTAATTTCCCGTAACAGCGTGTCCTGAAACTGTTTTACTCCTTCCATGATATCAGTGTGAAATGTGAACACGGCGTAACTCGGCAACACATCGATATCATGGAGGGAATAAAAACATTTCAGGACATGCTGTTACGGGAAATTAATCAGTGTTTGGGTAGCGTGTGCGTGTGTGTGTGTGTGTGCGTGTGTGCGTGTGTGTGTGTGTGTGTGTCATACTTTTTATTCATTTAGAAAGCACTGACACTGGAGACTCCTTCCATAAACGTTAACGTCTCCTACATCTGCGGTTACGCAGAGCTCTTATGATATGTATTTTGTCATTAATGTCGTTATGTCACTTCTGAAATCTCACTTTTTTAAATTGTTTTTTTTATTTTTATGTAAATAATAATTTTCAGATCCTCACTACGCTGCAGATCACCAAGGCAACGGGAATGGTAACAACGGCAACAACTGGCAGGACTCGCTCTTCCTCTTCCTCGCCATCTTCTTCTTCTTCTGGATGCTGAGTGTGTGAATGTGTGTGAGAGAGAGAACGAGAGAGAGAAAGAGACAGAGATACTGGGAGAAAGAGAGAGAGATAGAAGGAGAGAGAAGGAGAGATGACGTCAGGACCGACACACACACACACACACACACACACACACACACACACACACACACACACACACAGATTGTTCAGTACAGAGAAACAGTATTAAAACATAGCTGGAGTTTAATGATGTTTATTATTTTTTTATGGAACAAGTGTGTGAAAAACAACACACTCACTCACACACACACACACACACACACACACACACACACACACACACACACACACAAACG
This sequence comes from Pangasius krempfi, assembly GCA_037576825.1. Classification (NCBI taxonomy): domain Eukaryota; kingdom Metazoa; phylum Chordata; class Actinopteri; order Siluriformes; family Pangasiidae; genus Pangasius; species Pangasius krempfi. The sequence continues at coordinate 767,493 of CM074982.1, read as the reverse complement.
TGTGTACGTCATTATCCCGCTGTTTCATGACTTCTGCTTCATACCAAAGAGAATTCCTCGTCACACACCTTACACCTTACACGCGTGTTGAGCTAATGTCGTTTAGCGCATTAGCGTATGTAAAAAAAGTATTATTTATCCCTTTGGGTTCTCGAGTGTCTAATCCACGCATCCGTTCCACGCTTTTCCACCGCAAAGGAGCCAGACGCGTCCGGATCACCGCCGTACACGTTACTGCTACAGTGCATTATGGGTATCTTGTACGTTATAGGGAAACCACGTGGACGTTTGTAGCCAGTATCTATGACAACGAGGGATTAACACGGCCGCATCAGCGTTAGGTGGATTACACTCTCCTACGGCATCGTGGGTAAGCCACGCCTCCCACCGCTACCTGGTTACCAGGAGAATGTTGTTAGAAGCTTGTTAAATCTGTAATGTGCTACTGTAACGTAAAAAAATTAGCAGAACTAACATCACAAACGCTAAGTTCACGCAGGATGATCAGGGATGACAGCCGAGCTTTACGTCGTTCCAACTGGAAATCCTTCTTGCGTTGATGTTTCCTTCCTTGTGTGTTTATAGCGCGACATCAAAAACACTGTTGAGGCAGAAATTCCGCTACTAAGTGAATCCAGTTTTGGATTTCCTGTTTCCTCTCATTTTCATTGGCTGTCTTGTTTGACCAATCACAAGGCTTCCCAGGCTGAGAAGAGATCGAGGCATGTGAAACGCACACAAGCTAGGGCCGAGTTCATCTTATTCAGCGACATCTTGGACCTCTAGGATACGGAAAGGTAGCAGCGGTACATGCCGGGAGCACGTCAATAGTAGGCGTGTCTAATTTAATTTAATTTAATTTAATTTATGCAGGTTGCCATGGTTTCACGCGTAGCCTCAGGCTAGTACGATATGGCCGCAGAAATGATGTAGTTAGCTACCGAATGTGTGCAGAAATTGAAATTCTGGAGGGAGTGGCTTGTGTATAAATGAGGCGTGTCAAACAAACCAATTGTGTTTGAGTAGATTAAACATTTTAAGCGCTTTGAAGCGTGACGAGTCTTACTGATTGGTTCAGGAACCGCGACAAGTATCTGATAGAAATCGAGTGGAAAAAGCGCGAAGTGTATCGCTGTTACTTAATCGTTTGCATAAAGTTAAACATTTTCTGGTCGCTGGCCCCCTAACATCGCTCGCGATTACGCCACTTCCTGATGCTGACGTTGAAAATAGAAGTCTACGGTGAGGGTGAATCAACTACTAAGACGTGAAGTGATGCTAAACGGTAACCAGGGCAACCACAGAAAAGTGTTAAGTCAGCTGCCAGTCAATTCTAATAGTGTTAGTAAGCTCAGCGTTAAAGACCTGGAGTTAAGGAAATCTCGGGTTCAGGGGCTCTGTGGCGGCACGTACGTAGAAAACGAACGCTCGCCTGCTGCCTTGTGGCTTGTTAATGTGAACGTAGCGTGACTTTGCGCTGTTATAACCTGGTTCTTTAACAGGTTAGTTAGCGGTTAACGTATAAGATAAGATTAGCACTGTACATAAACACACCCGGATAAATTGGATAGAATGCTAAACACGTTTAATAGCTAACGTTGCACACACACACACACACACACACACACACACACACAATCACTATCAAGAAATCTCGGGTGTTAGCAGTTGGCGCGGAGACTTAAAATGGCCGACGATAGCAGTTAAACTAAGAGTTTGTCAATCTGTGTGAGGGGGCGGAGCCTAAATTGTGTGAAATTGATGTTTAGTCTTTTACAAGCGCTGTTAAGCAACCTAACAGAATTCTACAGTATGAGTGAGTTTCACACCGTGACACGTGTGTGTGTGTGTGTGTGTGTGTGTGTGTGTGTGTGTGTGTGTGTGTGTGTGTTTATAAATGTTTTGTCATGAGATTGATTGACTGTTTCTGTAGCTATGATGAGTTACGGAGGAGGCGTATGAAATCGGATTCGAGGACGCAGATCCTTCTTCTAACGCACCCCTTGTTGACTTCGCCTGAGAGCGAGCGCTCGCAGCACAACACAGGGAGCGCGGAATATTCCAGAGTTTTCCGACAGGAATTCCAACCAGACTGAAAAACACTCCAAAAGTATTCCATGATGAGCTAGCTCGGAACGCTTCCCGCTAACTGGGTCATGTTCTGCTAGCATTGTTTTTGACTAGCATTCTGAGGAGGATGAGGATCGCAAAAGTTTTTTTTTTTTTAAATGTCCCTTTAAACCATTTGCCATTTTGTTAAAAATAATAATAATAATAATAATAATAATAATAATAATAACAACAACATTGGCTCGACTGATTCAGTAACAGAAAAGGGTTTTAAAATGATTCAGTCAAGGGGAAGTGGACAAGGGTGTGTTAAAATCAGGACTGGAGTGTGTGATGATGATGATGATGAAGCTCTGTGTGTGTGTGTGTGTGTGTGTGTGTGTGTGTGCTTTATCTTGCTGTTGTATTGCTCGTCTTTTTGACCTGAATAAAAGGAGAATTATATTTGTTGAGCTTGTGGGCGGAGTTGAAAATGGGGGCGGGGCTCTTTACTGTTAGTCAGTGAATAAATGTTTCCTATTGGATATACACACAGTGTGTCGTGTCTTCTGTTCATTTCTAATCTGTTTTCTCCCCCAGTTCTGTTCAGTTTAATTTATTTAGTTCTCAGGCACGTGTAAAGAAACGCTGTAGAGCAAAGACGCCTTCAAAAATAATGAAACTAAACGTTTCTACATTAAATAAAACTCCTATAAAGAGCAGTAAACAGTAATAACTGACACAGAGTCAGTGTTTAATGTGAGG
>CM074982.1:665688-686268 GCA_037576825.1 Pangasius krempfi | reverse complement strand
TGCACTATGTAATGCACATTAAACCTCATCTAGTGCACTATGTAATGCACATTAAACCTCATCTAGTGCACTACGCAATGCACATTAAACCTCATCTAGTGCACTACGCAGAATACATTAAACCTCATCTAGTGCACTATGTAATGCACATTAAACCTCATCTAGTGCACTACGCAATACACATTAAACCTCATCTAGTGCACTACGCAATGCACATTAAACCTCATCTAGTGCACTACGCAATGCACATTAAACCTCATCTAGTGCACTACGCAATGCACATTAAACCTCATCTAGTGCACTACGCAGGGCACATTAAACCTCATCTAGTGCACTACGCAATACACATTAAAACTCATCTAGTGCACTATGTAATGCACATTAAACCTCATCTAGTGCACTACGCAGGGCACATTAAACCTCATCTAGTGCACTACGCAGTACACATTAAAACTCATCTAGTGCACTATGTAATGCACATTAAACCTCATCTAGTGCACTACGCAATACACATTAAACCTCATCTAGTGCACTACGCAGTGCACATTAAACCTCATCTAGTGCACTACGCAGGGCACGTTAAACCTCATCTAGTGCACTACGCAGTGCACATTAAACCTCATCTTTTCAGTGGATGCATCTATCCATCCAACAAGATTTTATTACACAACTGGATTCAGTATTACGTACTGAAATGGGATTATTTGACAATATGTCAACGTTTAAATGTAAAATGATTGTAATGAGAAAGACTCAGACAGATGGTTAGGATCCATGTACACAGGTTTAATAAACAACAGGGCAGCATTCCAGTAAATGTAAGTTCCAGGTCATACTCAGTAAGCAGGAACAGAAGCAGTACCAGAGGGCAAATCCAAATAATGTGGTCACACAGAATATCAAGGTGAAGGTACAAGTTTTCAGGGCAAGGGCAGTTTGGGGGCAATCCAAGGCAGAAAGTCAGATCAACAGTTTCAGTCAGTTTAATTGGGACCATAGCTGACATGCTGCAGGGAAGACTTGAAGTTTTTAGTATTGAATTTTTACAACCCAGTGCTGTTTCTTGGTGCTTATTCTACATCAGTGTTTCTTAATCATGAATCTGCAGAATAGCAGTAGTGGCTCAGTGGTAAAAGTTTTGAGCTACTGATCAGAAGGCTGTGAATCCAAATGGGTGTTTCCCTTAGTGCTATGGACATCAGTATGATACTATATCTAAAAAACTAATACAAAAAGAGTTTTGAAGATATTCTCTTTTTAATTTTGCAGTTTGTCAATCATTGGAAAATGATTACGATTCTACCTCCTGTACTAGTCTTGTGTTCATCCAATTAAATGCGTGTCTTGCTCTACAGTAGCAGCTCGTAAACATGGTTCGTTGGTGTGTTTTCCTAACTTGGGGACATTGCTATACAGTCTGCGTTTCTCCATCAGTATATAATATATGATTTTATCTAACACTCAGACACATCAGGTGCCTCTGGGTGATGACCCTGCAGCTCTCCATCACCATCAGCACCACTGACATTCGACCTTAGCTGAAACATGTATGACATAACTCCAAAAACACATGGCATCTTTTAGTCAAGAATATCATCCTGGTTAATGTGAACAAGCATGGATGAAGAGAAATCCTCCATAGCTGAAAAAAGGCTCTTGCTGAGCTCTTCACTGTTCTTCAAGTTTAGCTAAATTCACTAAGTTACTATCAAGTTTGTTTGGATTCAGACATTAGTGGCTGTTGTGTAAATCAGTCAAGCACTTCAGCATGCCATCATGCTGACCTCCTTGTATCCTGCCTCGATTGTAAGTCACTTTAGATAAAAGTGTCAGGCAGATGAAGCAATGTAAACGTAAAATGAGTACCTCTGCACTGCACATTCTGGTGTTTTCCCTGTTCCAAGCCTGAATGAGATTGAAATGGCTAATTTAATGAAGGGAAACTCTGATGTATGTAAAGCTAGTCCTATGTAAAGCTACCCCAATTAAGTACACAAATTTAATTCCATTGTTGTAGATTTCTACTGTTATACATTCAAATGCATTGTACTCTGTAAATGTGTATATAGTGTGTTTTTGTTTTATTTCTATATATTTAGTTCAGTTTAGTTATTTTCAGTTTGCTTGCTAACTGAAATGCAACATCATTTGTATATCTCAAACTGCTGATGAAAAAAAAATTGTAGAAAAAAATAGTTGCATACACACAAAGCAGAGATAGGAGAAAAATGAAACTGTTTCTTCCTATTTAATTGTAGCACTAAAATATATAATGTGTACGAGTTGATAACTAATATTATTTCAAGCAACAAATATTGATTTATCTTTATATTAAATTATTCTTGATTATGCTGATAGCAAATATAGACAAAATGTTATTAGTATGAGGTTAAATCTGAAGAATAGTGTTGTTTCTACTTCATTAAATTCTGAACCATGCGGATGAAACCTTCAGAATTAGTGGAGATTCCTGTCTGCTTGTTTCCTTTCCAAGTGTAAATAGCACTTGTGTTGACACTTGTCAGGTATTGAAGCAGATGCAGACGCAGCAGACACAGCTGCTGAAACCTGTAAGGAAGACAAATATGCTCCTTTGCTGCGTTGTTGCAGCAGAAACAAAAATAAGCTCAAGTGCTTAGTCCCCTGGAACAGGAGGAAAGTGCACTTTTATTACAGTGGAGCATCCAGGTCCGCCTTGAGTCCAGGCTCTGAAGTGTCAAGTTTCAAGTCAAGTGTTATGTGAGATTGACAGCTGGTTATTTACTGACCAGCTATGTGTGTGCTTTGGGGAACAGCATGAAACTCTTCCACTGTCTACAGACCAGTCAGCCCATTGGGTAAAGGAAGCAACTGAGTGAGCATGCATGGACGTAGGTGCCTTCTATGCAAACTATGGGTGACTCTACAAGGGTTATCACTTTAAACATTCTTGCCAAACAGTGGCATGGAACTGACCATCTACCTTCACCAGATTTCATAAATGTTTCTTCATTGCTCGCCTTGTGATCTGTGTTGACACTAGAGTGATCCTCAGCCTCAATAAAAAAAAGTCTCTGCATTTTAAGTGCTTTTTGTTATTGCTTGATGGAATCTATCGGGGCATATTACAAATTACATATTATGGCTTATTCTGGTTTCAAATTAAACTGCTCTGGTGGTCCAGAAAATACAGTATAGAAGTATAATTGTGTATCTATGACTACGTGGGAAAACACCAAGCCATCAGGGTAGCTTGGGTTGATGGATATAGACAGAAGATGAATGGGGTTCTTTTATAGAGTACGCACATGGTGATAAATTCCTATTTGAGTTAGTCACCAGGTGACGAGTTCCTATTTGTACTTCACCAGATAATATACACATAATCTCCACTAGTTCCACTAGTGAGGAAACTCACACATAAACGCCTCAGCTGATGGAAGATTTACTGCTCTCTTATTATTATTATTATTATTATTATTATTATATATTACTAAATATTTTTATTGGCATAGAAGTGAATCAAAAAAACACCTACTTTCTGTAGATGCTGGTGCTAAAGTAGTTCAAGGACTGGTGCTACTAGGTTTAGCCTCTGTAGGGAATGCCAATGCAGTGGATGGTGCAGATGGTTTTACAGATCTTGTGGTGTAAATTGCTGTAGTGGTATTAACTGTTACAGTTTGTTTAACAGTAGTAGGAGATTCAGATACTGAAGTTACCGAGGTTACTGCTGATGGGGTACTTGTTTCAGCTTTAGTGATACTTCTAGTAGCTGTGGAGGTTCTTATATTAGAGGTTGTTGTAGTCATCACACCTGATGGAGTTGCTGTGGATGTGGTTGCTGTTTCCAAAAAGGGCCATGTAGCAGCAATTGTTGTAAAAGGTGTTGAAGATGTTGTAGTAATGCTTGTATCAGTGGTTAAAGTATTTGCAGCAGTTGTGCTGCTTGTTGCACCTGGCATGTGAGAACCAGATAGAAACTCATTAAAACCCCAAAGGTGGTCAAAAGGTCCAGTAGTTAACTTACTTGCAGCTGCTGTTGCAGACGCTACTGGTGGTGTTAGGGGGCTTGTAGGAATTGCTTTAGCAGTTGTTATAGTTTTAGCTGTTGCATTGTTCACAACAGAAGTAGTAGGGGATTCAGGTACTGAGGTTGCCTTTGTAGAAGTTGCAGCAAGTGTGATTGAAACATCAGTATTTTTGCTGCTTGTTGTAAATACTGCAGAAGTTGTTGCATCAGTTGTTGCATAAAGAGTAGCTGTAGCTGCAGTTACTAATGTTGTCTTTAGAGGAGTTGCTGCTGATGTGGTTCTTGTTTTACTTTCACTGGTAAAAATCTCAGTACTGGTGCTGCTTGATGGTGTGGGCAATGCAAAAGTTGTTGCATTTTTAGCTAGTATAGAAGTCCTTTCATGCATAGACACAGTGACAGTGGATGCTGCTAGTGTGGTTGCTGATTCAGTGGTAATTGCTGCAGCTGCAGCTGTTGTTACTGGTGACATGGTAGGAATTACTGTAGCTGTTGTTGAATCTGCTGTTGTTGTTGCACCAAGATTAGTAGAAATGACAGGTCCTGAAGTTGTCTTTGCAGAGGTTACTGCTGATGTGGTACTTGTTTCAGCTTTAGTGGTAGAAATCACAGTACTGGTGCTGTTTGTTGTTCTAGATGCTGTGGAGGTTCTTACATAAGTAGTTGTTGTAGTCATCACACCTGATGGAGTTCCTGTGGATGTGGTTGCTGTTTCCGAAAAGGGGCATGCAACAGTAATTGTTGTAAAAGGTGTTGAAGATGTTGCACTAATGCTTCTATCAGTAGTTAAAGTATTTGCAGCAGTTGTAGAACTTGTTGCACTGTAAGAACCAAATAGAAAATCATTAAAACCCCCAAAGTGCTCGAAAGGTCCAGTAGTTAACTTACTTGCAGCTGCTGTTGTGGATGTTACTGGTGGTGTTAGAGGGCTTGTAGGAATTGCTTTAGCAGTTATTATAGTTTTAGCTGTTGTGTTGTTCACAACAGAAATAGTAGGGTATTCAGGTACTGAGGTTGTCTTTGTAGAGGTTGCAGCCAGTGTGGTTGAAACATCAGTATTTTTGCTGCTTGTTGTAAATACTGCAACAGTAGTTGTAGCTGCAGTTTCTAAGGTTGCTGTTGATGTGGTTCTTGTTTTACTTTCATAGGTAGAAACCTCAGTACTTGTGCTACATGTTGGTATAGGCAGTGCAGAATTTGTTGCATCAGTTTTTGCACCAAGAGTAGGAGTAGTTGCAGGTAGTGAAGTTGTCATTGCAGACGTTTTTGCTGATGTGGTCCTTGTTTCACTTTTTGCAATAGAAAATTTAGAACTTGTGATGCTTGTTGGTGTAAATACTGTGGAGTTTGTTGCAACAGTTGTTGCATCGAAAGTAGCAAACATTGCAGCTAATGAGGTCATCCTTGGAGGAGTTGGTTCTACTGTGGTTATTGTTTCACCTTTAGTGGTAGAAAACCTAGTACTTGTGCTGCTTATTAGTGTAGGTACTGTGGAGGTTATTTCTTCATGTGTTGCACTAAGCATACTAGCAGTTGCAGGTATTGAGGTCATCTTTGCAGATGTTGCTGCTGATGTGGTTCTTGTTTCACTTTTAGTGGTAGAAACCTTAGTACTTGTGCTGCTTGCTGTTGTTGGTATTGTGGAGGTTGTTGTATCAGTTGTTGCACCAAGAGTAGTAAAACTTGCAACTACTGAGGTAGTCTTTGCAGCAGTTGCTTCTGCTGCAGTTATTGTTTCCCTTTTAGTGGTAGAAACCTCAGTGGTTGTGTGGATTTTTGGTGTAGGTACTGTGCAGCTTGTTGCACTGAGAGTAGTTATACTTGCAAGAAGTGAGACTGCCGTTGCTGTAAGAACTGCAGAGGTTGTTGCACCAAGAGTAGTAGTAGCTGCAGTTACTGAGGTTGTTTTTAGAGGAATTGTTGCAGATGTGGTTCTTGTTTCACTCACAGTGGTAGAAACCTCAGTATTTGTGCTGCTTCTTTTTGTAGCTACTGTGGAATTTGTTCCATGAAGAGTAGTAGAAGTTGCAGGGAGTGAGGTCATCTCTGCAGGAGTTACTAATGATGTGTTTCTTCTTTCACTTTCAGTGTCAGAATTCTCAGTACTTGTGCAGCTTGTTGTTGTAGGTACTGTGGTGGTTTTTGAGTCAGTTGTTGCACAAAGAGTAGTAGTAGCAGGCAGTGAGCTCGACCCTGCAGGAGATGCTAATGATGTGGTTCTTTTTTCACTTGTTTCACTAGAAATCTCTGTACTTGTGCAGCTTGGTGCAGTTACTGTGGTGGTTGTTGCATATGTTGTTACACCATGAGTAATAGTATTTGGAGCTAGTGAGCTCGTCTCTGCAGGAGTTGTTGATGTAGGTTTTGTTTCATTTTCTTCGGTAGAAACCTCTGTACTTGTGATGCTGGCTGTTGTAGGTACTGGGGAAGTTGTTGCAACAGTTGTTACACCAAGAGTAGTAAAGGTTGCAGCTAGTGAGGAAGTTGCTTCTGCTATGGTTCTTGTTTCACTTACAGTGGAAGAAACCTCAGTGATTGTGTGGCTTGCTGTAGGTACTGTGGACATTGTTGCATTGTGAGTAGTAATAGTTGCACAAAGTGAGATTGCCTTTGTTGTAAGAACTGCAGAGGTTGCTGCACCAGTGGTTGCACAAACAGTAGTAATAGCTGCAGTTACTGAGGTTGATTTTAGAGGAATTGATGCTGTTCTGGTTCTTGCTTCACTCACAGTGGTAGAAACCTCAGTACTTGTGCTGTTTCTTTTTGTAGGTACTGTGGAAGTTGTTGCACAAAGAGTAGTAGACGTTGCATGTAGTGAAGTCGTCTCTGCAGTAGTTACTAATGAAGTGGTTCTTGTTTCACTTTCAGTGGTAGAAATCTCAGCACTTGTGCAGCTTGTTGTTGTAGGTACTGTGGTGGTTGTTGCATATGTTGTTGCACCAAAAGTAGTAGTATTTGGAGCTAGTGAGCTCGACCCTGCAGGAGTTGTTGATGATGTAGATCTTGTTTCATTTTCAGCAGTAGAAACCTCTGTACTTGTGATGCTGGCTGTTGTAGGTACTGGGGAGTTTTTTGCAACAGCAGTTACACCAAGAGTAGTAAAATTTGCAGCTAGTGAGTTCATCTTTGCAGGAGTTGCTTCTGCTGTGGTTATTGTTTCACTTTTAGTGGTAGAAAACTCAGAACTTGTGCTGCTTATTGGTGTAGGTACTGTGGACATTGTTTCATCATTTGTTGCATTAATAGTAGTAGCAGTTGCAGGTATTAAGGTCATCTTTGTAGATGTTGCTTCTGCTGTGGTTATTGTTTCACTTTTAGTGGTAGAAAACTCAGAACTTGTGCTGCTTGTTGGTGTAGGTACTGTGGACATTGTTTCATCATTTGTTGCATTAATAGTAGTAGCAGTTGCAGGTATTAAGGTCATCTTTGTAGATGTTGCTGCTGATGTGGTTTCACTTTTAGCGGTAGAAACCTCTGTACTTGTGCTGCTGGCTGTTGTAGGTACTGGGGAAATTGTTGCAACAGTTGTTGCACCAAAAGTAGTAAAAGTAGGAACTACTGCAGTCATCTTTGCAGGAGTTGCTTCTGCTGTGGTTATTGATTTAATTTTAGTGGTAGAAACCTCAGTGCTTGTGTGGCTTGTTGCTGTATGTACTATGGAGGTTGTTGCATTGGATTTTGCACTGAGGGTAGTAATAGTTGCACAAAGTGAGATTGCCTTTGTTGTAAATACTGCAGAGGTTGTTGCACCAGTGGTTGCACCAAGAATAGTAGTAGCTGCAGTTACTGAGGTTGTTTTTAGAGGAATTGTTGCTGATGTGGTTCTTGTTTCACTCACACTGGTAGAAACCTCAGTACTTGTGCAGCTTGTTTTTGTAGCTACTGTGGTGGTTGTTGATTCGTTTGTTGCACCAAGAGTAGTAGACGCAGGCAGTGAGCTTGATCCTGGAGGAGTTGCTAATGATGTGGTTCTTGTTTCACTTTCACTGGTAGAAATCTCTGTACTTCTGAAGCTTGTTGTTGAATTGGTTGTTGCACCAAGAGTAGTAGAGCTTGACTCTGCAGGAGTTGCTAATGATGTGGTTCTTGTTTCCTTTTTAGTTGTAGAAACCTGAGTGCTTGTGCTGCTTGTTTTTGTAGGTAGTGTGGAGGTTCTTGAATCGGTTGTTGCACCAAGACTAGAAGTCGCAGGTACTGAGGTCATCTCTGCAGGGGTTTCTAATGATGTGGTTCTTCTTTCACTCTCAGTGGTAGAAATCTCATGCACAAGTCCAGCATGGTCCTGTCAGGAAGTAAACATGAGTTAAGCATAGCATCAGTCAGACTTCATATCAATATCAATAAACAGCAATAAAAAAAATCTCTGGTAGTTTGTGCCCAAGTGCCATTCAGTAGACCAACAAACCCAAATGACAAAGGATTTTAGCTCAAAATTAAAGGATACTGTAGAACCCGGTGTGTATGTGTGCAGAGGAAGACAGCAGAGCTCCAGGCTCATGTTTATTTTTTCTCAAGCAAAAAAAAAAACCAACAGAAAAGGGGCCATTAGCTTGTGGCTTTCTCCCAATTCAAGTGTCAAGTTCATGCTCTGCAAGTTCATGCTCTGAGCTGATTACCTGCCGGTTCAACCTGCCTCCTTTCCATCTACAGCTGACGCTTGACCACCCCCCCCCAATACCCCATAGCCCCACACCTGACTCAGGCCGTGGAGCCTTCTGACCTGCAGCCTGCAGCCGACTAATCCCCCCTAAATCCCCCATCACCTGTGCCTCGCCTTCCACCACCTGGGACAAAGTGGCCCCCAGCTCTCTATCTGAAGCATCAATCTGCAAAACAACAGGGACAGAAAAATGCAACAGCAGGTCCCCACACAAAACTGATTTCACCGGGCACTTGCACGGCTCCATCCACTGGACCGGATCTGGCACTCCCTTTTTATTGAGGTCAGTCAGCAGGCTGGTCCAATTCCATTCAATTTAGTTTTGTTTGTATAGCACTTGTTACAGTGGACATTGTCAGCAGCTTTATAGACATCCGTATATAAAATTTTAATTTAAATTTATCCCTAATAAGCAAGCCAGAGGTGACAGTATATCTTGTATCAAACTGAAGTTATAAACCATTCAGTGATGAAGACTTCAGTGTAAACTGTTCTTAGCAACTGCTGTCTTAAAGCTAACCAAGAAAGAACATCCATAGCCATTTCAGGGGGTCTGTGTAGTATCATCCACAGTAAACCCATGGTGATCTGTATGCTATCCATGCAGGTCAGTATTCAGCAGCTGTGAGTGTTTTTCAGGTGAATGTGTCTCCAAGCAGAAATAGGTCCATTAGAATGGATCAGTCAGATCCGGAGGGCAGAAGGAGTCAGGATCACTGGGATCTCAGGAGTAACATGTCTAGCTTGACAGGGGGAGAGAGAGAGAGTACTATACAGTAATGGTTTAAAAAGATGTACACAGAGTGCAAGCAGAGACTCTGGGACTCCAAGACTAGCTGTGACAGCATAACTAAAAGAGAGAGCCAGAAGCTAACACAGACATGAGGGCTCCTGGGACATAAAGCTCCAGCCACTCCACTGTCAACTATCCTGAGTGAACGTGTGAGAGTGGGGGGGGGCGACAGCACCCAAACATCCCAGTTCACCACAACACTCTATGCCTGTGAACCCTCCAGACCTGCCCCTGTACCTAAGAAAAAAACTAAATCACAAAAGGCTTGACTAAACAAATATGTTTTCAGCCTTTTCAGCTTTGTAAGAGAAAGCTCTACCCCCTGCTGTAGCCCTTGCTATAAGGCATTACAATAATCCAACCTAGAGGTAAGAAAAGCATGAACTAGTTTTTCTGCATCGTGTAGTGACAACATATTTCTTATCTTAGCAATATTTCTGAGATGAAAGAAAGCGATCCTAGGGATATTATCTACATGAGCTTCAAAAGAAAGAGTGGAGTCAATAATCACACCAAGGTCTTTTACTGCTGCAGATGATGAAATAGAAAGGCCATTCAGAGTTATTATGTAATTGAATAGGGGCCAGTGCTAGCTCACAGCTTTTCCCCCATTCAGATTCAAAGGTCAAGTTCACGATCTGTGTGTGTGTGTGTGTGTGTGTGTGTGTGTGTGTGTGTGTGTGTGTGTGTGTGTGTGTGTTACAAGCACCGCCATCTATGCCACTCTCTCTCTGGCTACAGAAGTCACTGAAAGCAGAAACACATATAAGTAGCTTATCAGTAAAAAGGCACAGGTGAGAATCATCACGATGTTACCTGCTGGTTCAACCTGCCTCCTCTCCATCTTTAACTGTGTATAGCTGCAACACCACAGACCTAATGACAGCTAGCTCACTGTTAGTAGCATTAGCTTCTAGAGACCTTTGCTATCATTCAACTGCTACCTCGCTTTAACCAAAACAACAGCTCCTATTTTACAACATAGTAAGTAATTTGCAAAAGATAAACTTAAGACAATATTGTGTAGATGAACAACCGGATCAATGTATACACCAATCTACCTCTGAATCATGAAACAGTTGTCAAAAAGAGTGGCGATTTAAATACAGTTGATGAGTCAGCTTCAGGTGCTTAGATGCTAGGTCAGATTTGTGTATCAAAATGAATAATGGATGAAGTCAGGTTTAATTAAAAGTTTATTTAATATAGATGAGCCAAGTTTCCATCCTGACCAAATAAACATGCTTATTTCATATTTTTAAAAAATCATGAAAGAAATCAATCCAGACAAAATTATTAATTTCACATCTTGTTTGTTTGGTGTTATTTATTTAGCTTAAAAAAAAAGACAGGAAAATGCCATTACAGGTTTAAGGAGTGTATGGGAGGCTGTAATAATATTACCAGCTGTGCGATCGGGAACTGCACCAGTGTTAGATTTGATCATTCATTGTATGAATATTTATTCTTTTTTAGGTCAAAATTGTCAGCTCAAAACTGAAAGTGCCTTTTTTAGAGATTATATTAGTGGCATCCATAATAAATATAGTTAAGTGATGTTAAATATATACTTGTCTAATGTTAGCTATAGCTTTGGCAGGTCTGGTAATATAATATAATATAATATGATATGATATGATATGATATGATATGATCAGAGTAAATGTCACTGAATTTTGTGTTAGTATAACACCATTATATCATAGAAAACCATTATATCTATATCTATAAGCCTAAAATGTGTTTAAGGTTCCTGCATGTGCAATAGTGATTATTAATGTTATTTGATTTTGATACTAGTCTAATTACTATGCTTGCTATAATTGCTGATGTTTCTGATATTGATGTTGATTATTTAGCTGCAAATCGAGTATTTTTCAGATCGTTAAAACATTATGCTCAAATTTACACTCAATACATGTAGATAGGAGACATGATTTTGCTAGTATAGCGAAATAGTTATTTTGCTAATGATACATAATTAACTCTATTAAAGGGTTTTTCTGGTTGAAAAATTGTCTTAAAAGTGTATTATTACCTCCATTCTGCGGTTGTTCACAGTAATAACCTGGAAATCTTTAGTTCTCTCTTGTGTTAAACCAAGTTCTTGAGATGTATCCCTTTCTCCCAAGGAAGGTGTATCCAGCTCTGGAAAATGAAAGGAATAATTCGATATCTAAACATATCACATGGTGCCATGTAATTCCAAACCACTGGATTATATTACATTACAATATTAACAGATTCACCCCATGAGTCACTGGACGCTGCAGGTGAGACCTTGAAAAATGCTCCTCAAGACCTGTCCTAACATGATATCCATATACTGTACATTATATACATGGGTTCAGAAAGTATTCAAACCACTTTGGCCGTTAATCTACACACAATAATCCATAATGATAAAGCAAAAACATGTTTTTTAAAATAATTTTCTTAATTTATTAAAAACCTAAATTGAAATCTCTTATTTACACTTTTCTGAAATGGAGTCCACCTGTAGCATATTCCGTTCACTGGACATGATTTTGAAAGGTACACACTCATGTGTATCAGGTTAAAACATTCACAGTGCATATCGGACCAAAATCCAAACCATGAGTCCAAAGAACTCGCCGTAGACTTCCGTAATCAAATTATTTTGAGACATAGATCTGGAGAAAGGGTATAAAACCATTTCTAAAGCTTTGATTCACACTCTAACAGAGCTTCAGAATGAATGGGAGAACCTACCAGAAGGACAACTATCTCAGAAATACTCCATCAATCAGGCCTTTAGGGTAGAGTGGCTACATGGAAGCCACTCTTGAGTGAAAGGTATATGGCAGGCACTTAAAGGACACTGAGAGCATGAGGGAAAGGATTCTATGGTCTGATGTGAAATTTTTTAACTCTGTCATTATGGGTTCTGAATACTTTCCAAACACATTGTATACACCCATTGCTAACAGGTGCATAAAATCAAGCACATAGCCATGCAATCTCCTTAGACAAACATATGGGGTCGTACTGAAGAGCTCAGTGACTTCAAACATCTCTCCAATGTCATGCATTTTAACTATAGTTTACGGGAAGCCTGGCTTCCTGTGTAGTCTTAAGGCAATCACACGTGATACAGTATATAAACACTAAATGGCCAATGGTTTGTGGACATCTCAAACCATCACACCTACAGCCACGTTCCAAAATCTAGTGGAAAGCCTTTGCAGAAGAGTGGAGCTTATTATAATAGCAGAGGGAGACTAAATCTGGAATGGGATGTTTAAAAAGCACATATGAGTGTTATGGTTAAGTGTGCACAAACCAGCCTAGGCTAACTAGAACATTCCTAAAATCAGATGTAAAGAAATACAGCTTTCATTTTTGTTAAATCAGTAATATTGATTAATATTAATATTATCATTTGTGTATGTAGTTTTCTAGTCAAAATTACATTAAGTGGTCCTTAAGAATATCCATTGTAATCTTAAGAATATCCATTTTAATTTAGTTAAACTAAATTAACTAGCTGGCTTGCTAGAGTACACTGTAGATTTTTTGAATTGTACATGTTGTTGAGACGTAGGACTTTTTGTCTGTCATTCAGCCAATCATAGATGTATTCCAACTGGTAGAGCAACATACGAAAATATGGACATTAGATATTTTTAAAGAAAAGATATTTAAAAAATATCTAATGTCCATATTTTCGTATGTTGCTATCTCTATCCCTCTGTGTGTGTGTGTGTGTGTGTGTGTGTGTACCTTGTGGGGTTTTTTTTTGGGGAGGAGAATATACTAATGTGCAATTTCAATGTTTTAAATAGGCAGACTTTATTACAAACAAATTTTAGACAATGCGATTGCCACTAAAAGAGCACTTAAGTTAACTAACCTAGATAAATTGTGTATGAGTGTCTATGTCCATACAAAGAATTGCGAATTGGACATAATCATTATAATCATAATCATTTGCACCATAATCACTGACGTTAACTGACAACAGACATATGTTTGGAAATCTGCCTGGATAGTACTTAAGTCAAAGTCACGATGCTCATAAGCCGGATGCTTAGCTGTGCTGCTTGTGTCACTGTTTCATAGTGGATAATTTATAATGTTTTTTTAATTATTGGTTCTGTTGTGTCTGTTAATTTTCATCACCAGCATGAGAAAAAATATACCCAAGTCTCACTTCCTGCGGCTGCTTTGTTTTTTTGTTTTTTTTTTCCGACAATGAGGACATGAAATTTGTTTTCTTTAGTGTATTATCCTCATCTCGCCTAGCCGAGTAACAGATATTATATAGAATACAAAATCAAATCAGTATTGGTCTATTGCCAATACTAATTAGTATGGGAGCATTGAAAGTATCAAATATTATATATTTGAAATATTTATCAAGTTGTTGCATTGAAAATGTATTGAAGTTGAAATGATACCAAGTACAACTCTACTCGTAACCACTAGAGCCCAAAAGCACCTTTAAGAAAATACCATACTTCACCACCAGAGAGCTCTAGACAGTCACCTATTTAGTCAGTGCTATTTAGATTTAATATTTATGGTATAACCTACCTATGATTTGTGTGTATGTCAGCTCATTTGCTGGCAGCTTGACGATGACATCCTTACTTCCAAATATTACTGCAGGAACCTGTAGACGAGTTCCAGATGTGAATGTTGGGCAGGTTTCAGGTGTAACGTTATCCTCCTTCAGGGTTCTATTAGAGAAGCCCAGTTTCACTGAGTACTCTGTGTTTTGCCCAACATAAGGAGAAGCCAGTATATAGTTCACTCCATTCATTTAATTAAAATACTTACTTTCAATGTTAAAGGATACAAAATCTCATCCAGTCCTGCAGGTAGCAGCCTGTGTAGTAGATTCTGATCAGTGAGGTGGGATGGAGTTCCACATGACTTCACTCCTGCAGCAGCTGTTTGAGGGAAACCAGAGGCTTGTCATCTAAATGAACAAACAAGTAGAGTAACGTGCAAGTGGTTAACCTATATGTCTTTATTTTCTTACAGTAAAGTTGTAGCTCTGTGATGATTGGAGAAAAGATGATTGGTCTGTTGGGGCCATGCATGGACAGAGTGGGGACGGTGTTAGAGCATGCAGGGATGAGGTGCAGATGGCGTTGCAGTGCTGTGGGTATGAAGTGGGGATGGTATTGGGGCCCTGCAAAGATGAGGTGAGGGTGCTGTTATGGCACATGGAGATGAGATACCTAATACTAACAAGACACACTTTATCTATAAGTCAATGTAGATGCATAAAATGTCACGTGAAATGAAGTGTCAGTGAGTTAAAGATAAATGTAAATAATCTGAGGTAGGCAGACAATGTGCAAAGTATAAGGGTGTGTTGGTGGTATTGTACATGAGTAAATTGTATGGAGGTGTGTCTGTTTGCCTACAATCATAGAAAACACCTAGTGGATGAGCTGTAGAGACCGATGGCAGCAGGTATGGAGGACCTCCTGTACTGCTCTTTGCTCCAGCGTGCTGGATTAGTCTGGTGCTAAAGGTGCTCTGCTGACTGGCTAGATAGTCATGGTGGGGGTGAGAAGCTTTGTCCAGCATCCTCTTGAAAACAATCAGTTCCAGGGAGTCCAGGATGGTCACAATGACCTGGCTGGCTTTCCTGGTCAGTTTTTTCAGTTTGCTGGCATCTCCTGCCTTAATGGCACCCCCAGCACACTGCTGCATAAAAGATGGTGCTGGACACAATAGATTGATAGAAAATGTTTAGCATAATTCTGCAAATGTTAAAAGACCTGAGCTTCCTCAAGAAGTAGAGTCTGTTCTGTCCCTTCTTGTAGACTGCCTCGGTGTAATGTGTCCAGTCCAGTTTGTTGTCCAGATGTACACTCAGATATTTGTAAGTCTCCATCACTTCCACTTCATCTCCCCGGATGGAGACAGGGGTGAGCAGGCTCTTCTTCCTCCTGATGTCCACCACAATCTCTTTGGTTTTGGCCACATTAAACTGAAGGTTGTTCCTCCCACACCACTCAGTGAAGCTGTCAGTCATGGTCCTGTTCTCTGTCTCCTGCCCATGACTGTCACATCCAACAACAGCAGTGTTATCAGAGAATTTCTAGAGGTGACACATTAGTGAGTTTTACTTAAAGCCTGATGTGTACAGCCTGTCCTTTGTGGATCTCCTGTGCTGCACACCACCTGGTCTACAGTTCTGTAGGGGCATAAACTGAGGCTTGGATGGCAGGTAGTCTGTGATTCAGGAGATGATGGTAGTCCGCATGCAAACTACTTAGCTTTTTGCCAAGTGGCGAGGGCTGAATTGTGTTGAATGCACTAGAGAAATCAATAACATGACCCTCACAGTGCTCCCTGCCTTGTCCAGGTGTGAATGGATGTCAATAAATAAACTGCAGCGGGGTCTAGTGATGCGCCAAGTCTGAGGT
This sequence comes from Pangasius krempfi, assembly GCA_037576825.1. NCBI lineage: Eukaryota > Metazoa > Chordata > Actinopteri > Siluriformes > Pangasiidae > Pangasius > Pangasius krempfi. Next base: position 670,393 of record CM074982.1, on the reverse strand, counting down.
GAGCTAGAACCAAACTTTCCAGGGTCTTCATCATGTACAATGTTAGCACCACTAAGTCATTGGGGGCAGTTGGGCCCCCTTTCTTGTGTACTTGAACAATTCATGAGGTCTTCTACAGCTTGGATACCTAACCTTTCCTCAGGCTCAGTTTAAGCACTCCACAAAGCTGGTCAGTGCAGGTTTGAAGTACTTTGGGGCTAACACCATCTGGCCCTGCTGCCTTGCCATGGTGGAGTCTCAGCAGTTCCTTCTTTACCTGATCCACTGTAAAGGTGAGCCCAGGGTGTGCAGTAGGAGGTCTATCCCTGCTTGTGGAGCTTTCTGGACTGTAGGACATCTGTGATGTGCTTGTCGTGACCATGCTGGATGCCAGACAGGGCCCAGAGAGGAGAGGGTGGGGGGTAGGATCTACAGATATGGGATGGACAGGGGAGTGGGAGTGCAGCTGTGGGTGTTGTAGTGAAATGTGAAGTAGATCAATATGTGGTGCAGGAACAGTTATGGACCCAGTGCAGTCCTTGCCACCATCAGTAGGTCCCTTGCTCATCTTGAAAATGGCCATCTGTTTCATGCCATTCCACACATCTCTAATGCTATTCTGCTGCAGCTTGTTTCCCAGGTTCCTTTTGTATGAATCCTTGCTCTTCCTTATTTTAACCTTCAGCTCTCTCTGTACCTGCCTTGCTTCCTCCTTAGCTGCAGCCCTGAAGGCTATTTTCTTCTTGTTAAGAAGTTCCTTCAGCTCACTGTATATCCAGAGTTTGTTATTTGGATTTCAGAGTACTTCTTTCATGGGAATAATGCTTTCCAGACAGAAATTGTACCCTGTGATGCAGCCGGTCATCTTGCCATGTGGGTCAAGATGTGCCTTCCATTCTGTGCTTTCCAAGCTTAGTATCTTAGTATCTCAACTGCTTCATATGTCTATTTCCTAACAGTTCTTGTGATTGGTGGTTGTTGGTGGACAGCCGGGGTATAGCATGGGGTGAGCAGTATCAGATTGTAGACTGATCTGCCAAGTGGGGAAAAGCAGTAGAGTTGTATGCATTTTTAATGTTCGCATACAACAAGTCCAATGGTCTGTTGTCTCTTGTTGCGCAATTTACGAACTGGTGAAAAGTGGGAAGTGTGGACGAGATTGAAACATGATTAACGTCTCCGGATATAGCCAGAAAAGCATTCTGGTGCTGTGTCTGTAGTTTAGCAGTGACGGAGTGGATGACATCACAGGCTGCGGGTGGCACTGTGGAGGGAGGAATGTAAACAATGACAACAATGGCCCTATGTGGACAGGGTAGGGAAGGTTTGAAGGCCCTGCAGGGATGATGTGGGAACAATTTTGGGGCCCTGTAGGGACAAGGTGTATGGTGTTGGCACCCTTGGGAGCCCTAGGAGTTCTGTGGGGACAAGGTGGGGGTGGTGGTATGGCCTTGCAGGTATGAGATGGGGTGGTGTTGGGGCATCTGAGGGCTAGATGGGAATGGTGTTATGGTGTTGTAGGGGTGCGTCAGTGTGTGTTGGGGAGTAGACACGAGTACAGAGTAGACACGTTTTTCCAGAAGTTACCTCAGAGTTGGATGATGAAATTAGTGAGGTTGGACCTGGATTAGATGGTTTTAGATGAGTTAACATGATTGCTAGAATTATCCAGCTCATGCATTTGGAGATGCGCCTAATGTGCTTGACCGTCTAATATTGTTCTTTATACAACGCTGGTGTGATGTATATGATAAAGAGATACGAGTAGCCAAAGACACAAACACATGAGTTTTATCTACTGGAACACTTCGTCCAGCATGGAGTAGCCTACTGATGTTCCTGTCCAAACACCACAACAATGAAACATAAAGATTTATTAATGCCTACAGCTAATAATGCAACCTTTACTGTTAATAATGCTAATTTTATCTGAGGTGATCTTTTTATCTCCTGCCTTGTGCCCAGTGTTGCCAGGATGGTAAGTTACTGAAGTTATAAATGGATATAACCTTTATAGTTAAGAATTTAATTTCCACTCTTCATATTTTAAAAGAATATTATCAATTTTACAGTTAATAAAGTAGCTTTTACAGTCACATAATGTCACATTTACAGTTCATTATGTCATTGTTACAGCTAATAAAATAATGTTTATGATTATAATTATGTAATATTCACAACTGTAACATTGTTAACAATATAATCTTTACAGATAATAATGTAATGTTTATGGCTACTAATACTGATAACTGCAGTATCAGTATTATACTACATATAACTACTAATTTTCACATTTAATAATGTTACTAACATTTAATGGAACTTTGACAGTAGTGAAGTTAATAATTTAAATTCTACAGTTAATTATTTTAATTGAAAATAATAGGACTCTAGTCCTACTCTATCCCGAGATTAAGAGTCTCATGCTCTACGGACTGAGCTAGTTCAGTTCCAGGACATATACAGGCTCACTGGAGGAACACCAGGCCATCACTTGAGCTGATGAGGTCTTTTATAGTTTACCCACATGGTGTCACGGTCCATTTCTACATTTACATTTACATTTATGGCATTTAGCAGACGCCATTATCCAGAGCGACTTACAATTATCTCATTTTATACAACTGAGCAGTTGAGGGTTAAGGGCCTTGCTCAAGGGCCCTGCTCAAGGGCCCAGCAGTGGCATCTTGGTGGTGCTGGGATTTGAACTCTCAACCTTCCCATCTGAAGGCCACTGAGCTACCACTTCCCTACTCAGCAGGCACATGAACACACAATAAAACCTCAAGCAGTTCTAAAAGAAACCCTGTTGGTCCTGTACGTAATTGTAGACCAACAGTTATACGCATAACTTTCTGATCAACACTGCTGCGAATATGCAGTTTTAATATTATACCCATGTGAAAATTGCTGGGGAGGGTGTCACTTCATTGTTAGCTGTTAGTGTGGTTTCTCTTTCAGTTGTGGTTATGCTTGGTTCAGGAGGTAAAGTAGATCAAGCAGTGGTGTACTAGGTTTAGCCTCTGTAGTGGTGCATTTGATACTGTTGTTTGTGTTAAAGGTCTTGTGGGGTAAAGTGCTGTAACAGCATTTAATATAGTATTAGCTGTTGAGGTTTTTGCAACAGGAGTAGTAGGAAATTCAAGGAATGAGGCTATATTTGCTGGGGTTCCTGCTGGTTTGTTTGTTATTTTACTTTCATTGATAGAAACCTCAGTACATGTGCTGTACAAGTCCTGCGTAAATTCCTATAGAAATTGTAAATTGAATATGTATTATAGTTTTAGCTGTTACAGGGTTCACAACTGGTGCAGTAGGAGATTCAGGTACCGAGGTTGATGACAATGGGCTTGAAACCTCAGTACTTGTGCTGTTGCTGAAGTTGTAGTTGCTACTCTAGTGGTCTTCACAAATGCAGTTTCAATTTTTGCTAACGTAGTAGTCTTTCAGGAGTAGATGCAGATGCTTCCAGTGTGGTTCCTGCTTCAGTTGTTGCAGCTGTTGTATATTTTCATGCAGTGGTGGTTGGTTCAGCTGGAAAAGAGTTTGCAGAAGTGTTGCTACCAGTTTTAGCTAGTTAGAACTCACTACAGTGGTTGTTACTGGTGTCGTAAATCTTTCTGGATGACCATCAAAATACTGCAGTTTCATCAGAAGTAAGATGAAGAATCAGGAGACCAAGAGCCACGTTATAAAAAAAGAGATGGTTTATTGCATGCAACTTGGGCGTTTGATAGTCTAAACAGCAGCTGGACACAGCTGGCTTTTATATTGATTTGTGCGTGCAGGAGGACATGCGCTAGACCCTACAGATAATGCCCAAGGCTAAGATAAGATAAAAACATGAGCAAGAACAGAACATCATGACCCAAGGAACAGACACATGTACATCATGAGTGAACAAAGACAGAGTGAAGTTACAGAAATCACACTAACTTGAATTGATCTTAAAATGAGTAAATCATGTATGCATTAAAAAATAATCAAGGAATAATAGAAAATAATCCCACATTGTTGACATGGTGGAAACTTCTGTAGCTGTCGTTAATGCAATAGTTGTTTTTATCAGTTGGAGTTGTTGCACCAACAATAGTAGCTGCAAGTACTATATGAGGATGTTCATGTAAAGATGATGTGTGCCAAATTTGCTGTTAATTAGACATAATTTGTAGGAGGAGTAGCGAAAAAACAGTTTTTGACAAAATCCAAAATGGCAGAAACTCTAATTAGGTGGAAATTGACATCATAGGGTGCATTGAACTCATCTCGACCCATGGATTTTAAATTTTGGACACATGGTTCAAACGTTATGACCATAAACGTATTTCCAAATTAGGCCCAAATTTGACCCAATGGTGGCACTAGAGTGTGGCAGCACTTGGCCCAAATTTGGTCAGAATGTTCTTAGACCCTCCGCAATCAGTGCGCCAAATTTCACAACTTTTTACCAGATGGTTCTATTGGCTGCTATAGACACCCTAGCCAGAAGAAGAAGAAGAAGAAGAAGAAGAAGAAGAAGAAGAAGAAAAATGTAGAATAGCAATAGGGTGCTTCTACACCTTCAGTGCTTGGCTCCCTACTACTACTACTACTACTAATAATAATAATAACCTTCCTCTTTTTCCCCTGATGAAGTCCTTCGTTGTGCTGCAGTGTGTTTTGGGTCTTTGTCTTGCTGCATGATGAAGTTCCTCCCAATTAGATTGGATGCATTTCTCTGTAAATT
>CM074982.1:613336-623778 GCA_037576825.1 Pangasius krempfi | reverse complement strand
AAAAAAATAAAGACAGTCTTTCTTGACTTCATTTGACATAAACACGTCTTCTTATAAAAATAAAATAAAATAAAATAAAATAAGACAGTCTTGACTTCATTTAACTTTGCGGACTCTAATGGCAGTGATCGGAGCGGAGATGACGCAACAATAAATAAATAAATACATAAATAAATAACCTACGTCGCCCCGAAACGCAAAAATAGTAATGCACTGTGTATTAGATAAGTAACTTAAATCTGACCACTGGTTTGGAAATAGTACTGCGTCAGGCTACTCGTTAGTGAAAAAAGTAGTCCGACTACAGTAACGCGTTAGTGGCATCACTGATGAAAATGATGCAAGGGTCTGACCTGGTGCTCATGTTCTCCTCTCCTATACCTCTTTATGCTTCACTGCCAAAGTGCTGTGTGTGTTTACTTACACGCACTGCTCTCTGTTTCCAAAGCGCTCTCTTTCTCCGAGGTGTGCAAGGGAGCCGAGTGCCTCGAGGATCAGCACTTTTATCCCTGAACCATGTGGGCGTCTCCTTACTGGACATGCTTTTCTACCACAACTGTGCTGAGGAACTTCCTCGTTTTTCAGTCTAGCTGTTGCTCAAGACTTTTCTTGGAATTAATTCAGGAGATTATCAATGCGATAAATACGTGCGGGTGAACTTTGAACATTTCTGTACCAGTTTCTTGCACATTTAATGGCTGATTGATGTATACACTGCAAAAAGGGCAAATACTTTGAACACAGGCAAATGTAGCTAGTACCTCTTTTTATAAAATAACAGTAAACCAAATATAACATTTTCTTACTAATTTCAAACATGAAATAGTCTTGTTTTATTGGCAAATAATTTTGCTGACCTTTAGCATTGATTTCTTAAAAAAAAAAAAAACTGAAGATAAGATAAACAGACAATAGTCCAGGGGCCTGTTTCAATAAGGAGGTTCAACCAACTCTGCATTTTAAACTTGAACTCTGTGTTTAAACTTGAACTCTGCGTTTAAACTTGAACTCTGAGTTTAAACTTGAACTCTGCATTTTAAACTTGAACTCTGAGTTTAAACTTGAACTCTGCATTTTAAACTTGAACTCTGCGTTTAAACTTGAACTCTGTGTTTAAACTCGAACTCTGCGTTTAAACTCGAACTCTGCGTTTAAACTCGAACTCTGTGTTTAAACTTGAACTCTGCATTTTAAACTTGAACTCTGCAGTTTAAACTTGAACTCTGCGTTTAAACTTGAACTCTGCGTTTTAAACTTGAACTCTGCATTTAAACTTGAACTCTGCATTTTAAACTTGAACTCTGAGTTTAAACTTGAACTCTGCGTTTAAACTTGAACTCTGCATTTTAAACTTGAACTCTGTGTTTAAACTTGAACTCTGAGTTTAAACTTGAACTCTGTGTTTAAACTTGAACTCTGAGTTTAAACTTGAACTCTGAGTTTAAACTTGAACTCTGCATTTAAACTTGAACTCTGAGTTTAAACTTGAACTCTGCATTTTAAACTTGAACTCTGCGTTTAAACTTGAACTCTGCGTTTAAACTTGAACTCTGCGTTTAAACTTGAACTCTGAGTTTAAACTTGAACTCTGCGTTTAAACTTGAACTCTGCGTTGACGCTCTCTGAGATGGGAAACTCGGAGTTTTCAGTTACAGAACAGCTGAAATGAGTTCAATAAACTCTAAGTAGGTTGACTGAGTTAAGTGTGTGCACCACGACTATAAAAAGCCATGCTCAATAGAGTGCAGATTTTATAAGTCACCATGGCAACAGCACCCGAAAAAACAGGTCTGCATATTTCAACCTAGGCGAACTGGATGTGCTTCTGCAAGCGTATGGCGAGTACCAGCACATATTTCGGAAAGAAAAACACCACAGCTACAGCGGTGAAAGAGAGAGAGAGTTAGCTTGGGAGAAAATAGCTGCTCGAGTCAATGCACAAGTTTAAGTAATGTAATTACTGTAATTTAATTTTCACTTGAAACAGTAAGGGATTACTCTTAATGTTTCTGTCATTTAATGGAAGTAATTTGTGATGCAGTTACATTAAATACAGAATTTTATTTACGAATTAAAAGTGCAGTTTTGTGTCTATCCTTGTATTGTGCTTGAGGTTGATATGGGATTTATAAAGCAATTAGTAATAAATAATCCAATACTTTTTAGGGAGAGTAATTATCACATTAATGTACTTTTTTTTAGAGTAACTTACCCAACACTGCTGTAATAATATCAGAAGTGAAACGGGAAGAACAGTACATTATTGAACCTAAGTTTACAGGATCCAGTTTACACTTTTTAGACAGACTGCAAGACTACAGGTTAGCTCTCTTTCAGAAACTGGCTTGACTTAGCCTGCTCTCTCGGGTTTGAGATACCTCCGTTTCTGAAAACCCAGAGTTTCCCACATTTCAGGGTTAACATACTCAGAGTTTTCACTTAACCTCCTTTCTGAAACGGGCCCCTGGTGTCCCGTGTTATGCAGAAAGGGCCGGTGTGGCTGCAGGTTTTCATTCAGACCAAGCAGAAGCCACATCTGAGAGTTTACTGAAAGCCAACATCAACTTATTTTGTGTAGGTGAGGAAAGTGAGCCAGACGTGTGCAGCCTGGAGACATAACTCTGTAGCTGAAGAGGAAACGTGGTCTTTCATGAAAGTTTCTGGTTAAAGTTGAGCAATCGAATTCAAGGAAGTGACCTGGAAGTTCACAAGTTTCGATGAAGAAGTAGAAGAAGAGTACGCCTGTCCCATTCCCTAGAATCTCTTTAACTCCCTTACCTACTTTTTGCAGAAGACATGAGGAAGGTTTCTTCCTCACCACCGTCGCCTCCCCCTTGCTCATTGGGATAAACTCACATATTTACAATTTATTTTGAATCCATTTATTTCTGTAAAGCTGCTTTGTGACTGTCCGTTTTTAAAAGCGTTCTACAAATAAAACTGAAACTGAACTGAACTGAGATAGACGTGTGCAGCCTGGAAAAATAACTCTGTAACTGAAGAGGAAACGTGGTCTTTCATGAAGGTTTCTGGTTAAAGTTGAGCAATCGAATTCAAGGAAGTGACCTGGAATAATCTCCCAAGCTTCATTCTGCACACAGACCCAGAACCTGTGACTCCTGCAGAGCTGCGAGGACTCGACTGTTTACTAGCACACACAAGTAAGTCTGAAATACATTACAGAAACCAGCTAATGTTTTTAATTAAGTAAGGTGTAAGGTTTAATTAAGTAAGGTGTAAGGTTTAATTAAGTAAGGTGTAAAGGTGTAGGGTGACGAGTATTCACTGATCTGCTATTAGCTGTTATTGGTAACTTTTACCACTGTGAGATCTTTGGCATGTCGCTGTCTTCTGGTCACATATAATTCACTTCAATTCAGTTCAGTTTTATTTGTTTAAGGCTTTTAGCAATGGATATTGTCACAAAGCGCCTTAACAGAAATAAATGGATTCAAAATAAACTGTAAATATGTGAATTTATCCCTAATGAGCGAGCCAGAGGTGACCTTTACAGTCTTCATTTTTTATTTCAAGTATTCTTGCCTCTTGTTCCCCATCAATTAGCAAACTATTACACCTTTTTTTATTTATTAAACAATGATGCCTTTTTTAAGCCATGAAGATCTAAAGCTAAGCCATGTAGGTCTAAGCCATAAAAAAATACAATTCATTTTCATATGATTTCCATACATGACTAATTTATTGACACATCATTTTTATGTGATTTAAAAAAAAAAAGAAAAAAAAAAACATGATTGGTTTATTTGATATGATTCATTTATTTTCAGATGTGATTTTTTACAATTTGTTCCACATCATTTATTTATTTTCACATCTAATTTTACTCATAATTTATTTCACAGGTAAAATTGCTTTTTCCCATGTTATTTTTTTTCCACATGATTTCATTTTTAGGACTGATTTTATTATTATTCTTTTTTCTAAAGTGATTACGACTGACTCTATAGGATATAGTTGAGCAGTTGAGGTTAAGGGTCTTGATCAGGGATTTAATCATGGCAGTTTGGTGCTGCTGGGATTTGAGCTCATGACCTTTTGAGTTTTAGCTCAAAGCCTTAACCACTGAGTTCATTCATTTTCTCCTTAATTTTGTCATCTACCAATTCCCACGCACCGGCTACCATCTCCTGTATCGTTTGGTTTTTTTTCTGCAGCATTTATGGATTTTATCTTAAGTCTCTCATGAATGCTGTTTTTCCTTTCTCTTAGGTCAACCTGCTAACATGGGAGCCGTCCTAGTCATAGTCGCTGAGGTGGTTGTGACGGCAGTAGCTGCCGTAGCCGAAGCTGCCGCTACAGAAGCTGCTGCAGCACTTGTAGAGGTTGGAGTGGAATCTGTTGTGGAGGCTGGAGAAGCTGCAGCCACTGCCGCAGAGACAGCAGCAGAAACTGCCGCAGAGGCAGCAGCCGAAAGTGCAGCCGAGACAGCAAGCGAAGCAGCAGCTGAGATCACTTCCAGCACCGCAGCGCAAATTGCAGCAAAGATTTTGACCTACGTAGCCAAACTTAGCAAACTTATCAAAGAAGCGTGTGCAATCGACGCCATTTTTAAAGCTGCGAAAGAAATTTTAAAACTAATCTTGAGTGATCCTTCAGTTGCTGAAAAATACAGGAAGCTGGAGGTAGCTGTGAACATTTTAGAAACACTCAACCAGAAGATGAATGAAATCACGACATGGCTGGAGAACCACAAGAATGACTCTGTAGAACTTGAGGGAATTGATGTCCCCTTGGAATCAGGAGTCCTGGCCAAGTTCCTGCAACAACTCACAGTGGTAATCTGTAATTGCAGTTTTGAAATATTTACATTCAAATATCTTGAAATTAAACATATCATTAAGCTCCTTATAATCGTCCAATCAATCGTGTGTGATCCTATTTCACCTTCTAACCACTGAACCACCGTGGTGGGGGGTGAGGTGTTTTAACGCCTGGATATCTTCTTGTGTTTGGGCAAACACGTGCCAAAATCAAGTCCTGGGGCAAATATATGATGTAGTATTTTGCTATAAAATTCTGTCTCTTCTTTTCTTCTTCTTACCAAATGCATGTCAGACCTTTTTGTACGTATATGCATACAGCTGTGGTTCTATGAACATCCTCTGAATACATCCCAGTGTGTTTATTTCTGTATTATCTATTTATTTTGTATGTTTCAGGCTCTGGGGAACATGCATAGACTCGCAGATGACATCAACCAACTCAACCAGAGCAATCGACCAATTAAAGATGCCCAGATTATGACCATAAACCGCAGCATGATCCGTATTGTGTCAACATTCGAGGATCTCGCCAAGTTCAAAGAAGAAAAACAAAGCAAGATGGCTGCACTGGCATCACTTCCTGTCAGCGTGGAGGAAGCGGAGGAGTGGAAGCGTGAGCTGGGTTCTGACGGTGGTCCTGCTCTTCATCTCTTACATTGCACCATGTACAAATATGAGTAAAAGATCATGGACTGTCCAGAACCAAAAGCATAAAATGCTGTCCTGATTCATTGCCTGTTGTTTCAATCAGTATATACCCAAGTCTGATGATTATAATGTTACTAATCAGTATATTATCAGTTAACTAATATTGTTATAATTTCTTACTGATATCTTACTTTGTGTATGGAAAATTTGGCCAAAGATAAAATAACTGTTTCCATAACAACTGCAGTAAATGTTTTTTTTTTTCCATTCTGGATGAGCATTCCCTCAGTGTGCATGATCATGTTCTGCAAACTCATCTTCAAGCTTAAAGAAAATGTCAGTAAAGATAGGAACGATAGATAGGCAGCTTCTTTCTAAAAGTGGTATAAGTGCCAGGGGCCCAATGATGTTTAAAACAGTTCTTCAAAAAAGTACAACTTACTAGTATTTGGCAAAAAGGTGTATGCAAATAAAAGCAGAAGAAGAGAAATAGACCCAAAACACCAGTAAGAAATTAATGCTAATTAACTGGATTTAGTCACTTTTTCTGCTTCTTGCTAGCACTTGATGATGTAAATGATATGGAAACGTTAGAGGCTAGCTAGCTAGTTAGTATCTAGATAAGATGTGATGAGCTAGCACACATTAATTTGCTAGCTCGTTACTGCTACTGCTTTATGACTCAAGTAGTCTGTTGACTTTAAGCATAATCACTGCTCAAGTGGTAGAAAAACTTCAAACACACACAGTACTTTTCATCAACTCAGATCAACCAATAAAGAAATTATTTTCCTGAGTTCTAATCTTTCAGCATGCTAAGGAGCCTCATGATCTAATGTAAAATAATATAATCAGAGTATGATTGGTGTTGTTGGGGCTCCTGAGTAAGCTGTTGCTTAGGGCCCCCAAATGGCCCTGTTAGTGTTCCACAAAAAAGGGATTCATACTTTATAAGAAATACACTCATCAAGGTAGAAGAGATGAGAAGGGTCTATTGCCAGGACAGAGATCCTGAAGCTGATGGTGAAGCTTCTAAACAGGAAGTGAGGGCATATCTCAGCAACCTATTTTGACCAATCTTCGTAGGTCTCCAAAGGACCTCATCCTCCAAGAAGCTTTGTCTAATTTCACCTCTAGGTGGCACTATAATTAATAAATCTGTAAAATAGCTTGTGAGGTTGTTTTTAACCTCTCAACAACAAATCAGTAAAGATTCTTGTTTCCCTCAAAGATTCAGAGTGTTCATAATTTTACAAATTTGTGATCAAACACAAATTTCAGCCATTTTGAATTTTTATAAAAACCTTTATTTGTTTGCTTATTCTCCTACAAAGTTTGTCCAATAACCAAAACATTTGGAAACAAGCATTACAATGAACCTGAATAAAACTTGTTACACAGATTTTTGATATGATGCATGGTTTGTCCTTAAAGCACTCATTTTCTGAAGGACTTTGATGGTGGCGCTATAATTCACAGCTTCATAAAATTGCTAATAATTTTAAAACTGCTCAACATCAAATCAAGATTTTTGATTGTCTTGATTCCTTTGAAGGACTTTTTTGGAGTTTTATTGATGTAACAAATATGAGATTTCACGAACAGGAAGTCAGCCAGCTTGAATTTTAATAAATGCTGTATTTCATATCACTTCTTCTCCCACAAATGTTGTCCTATAACCATGAAATTCCGAAGAGAGAATCAGGAGACCATCTCAAACAAAACTTGAGTTTTGATAGTGTGAAGGATTTTCACCAAAACTGTAGATTAGTAATGGGTCTTGTCCTAAGGGGACTCCATGAGGTTTTGTCTAAATCCCGTCTAGTAGGCCCTATTATCCACAAATTCGTAAAAGTGCTCATAACTTTTGAACAACTTTACCTGTAATCATGATTCTTCTTTCTCTTGATTCCCTGGAAGGTACATGTCACAGATTTGTGATATGCCTAACAGGATATTGGACATTTTGAAATTTAACAAAAACTGTCTTTTGATTCTTCTCAAACACATTTTGTCAAATCATCAGGAAATTTGGAGTATTATAAGATCAGTCCAAAACAAATAGTTTCCCTGATTTTTGGTGTGTATGTGATGTTTGTCCATTAACTGCAAATGACTTTTGGTGGCTTGCTCAGCAGACAAGAAGTGAGGCCATATCTCAGCAAAGCTTTCACTTACTGACATCACACTTCTCATCTAGATTTAGCAACATAATCTAACATAAGAAAACAAAACTCGACTTCATTGCACAACAGAGGGCTACTGAAAACAGGAAGTGTGGCAATATCTCAACAAATGGTTTGAGCAACGGTTAGTGAATAGAAGGCAGAGCCTGAGAAGGCGAGTGCACTTGCGGGAAATGACACTAAGGAATGTTCTGTGTTTCAGTGAATGGTGATGAGGATAAAGAAGGGCAAGAGCGAGTTCAGAACTCTGTGTGTGTGTGTGTGTGTGTGTGTGTGTGCTTAAACTACCAACGCTGGAAAAGTGAGTAAAAGAGTCACGGACAATAAAGAGCCTTTTCTGAGTTGTGCCTCCAGTTTCTTCATTTCCCTCAGAATCAAGGAGTGTTACACAAGGCTTGATGCTTTGCTTTCAGATTTGGTTTATCTTCTTGGTAGCAAGTGCAGATGGTCTTGATGGCTTCTAGTCTTCCTTCGTCGCCAAGGGCTGGGGCCAGAAAGTGCTTGGCCCCCTTAATTGCTGCTTGCAGCTATACTGGGCCTCTTTAATTGAATGGCTTTACTCCAAACCTCAGTGGCTTGAAAACAAGTCACTGATAAATAATGTCAACTTAAATAAAGCTTTAAGGAGCCTAAATATTGTTGTATTTAAATAATGAGCCTAATATTTGAGTAGTTGTATTATGTTAATAAAAATCAGCGTAGAGGTGATCAGTGGAATTTATTTTGCATGTAAAGGGGTCTGTGGCTGCAAAAAGTTTAAGCCCCCTTCTCTACTGAATGAATAACAGCTCAATGACAGCTCATCAACATGTTTTATATGTTCAAATACCTCTTATAACAAAAATTTAAATTATTTCCATTGTTCTTTTTCTTTCAATGAATAAATACCATAGGATTATTTAACTTTCACGGCACTTTTATTGTAGCCTACAGTCATGATTATAAAAAAAATTCTAATAAAGAAAAAACAAATATATTAATTAGATCCAATATACAATGTTACTTAAAAGTGTGAGTAGGAAAAATATATTTAATCATTTAATACTGCGGATGCTATAGGCCTATTTTTTAAAACAATTTTACCAGCGTTATTTGTGTAAGATATCTGTGTAAAGCGCTTAAACAAGCAACACAAACACATTTTGCTTTAAATCCTGAAAATTTTAACAGCCGTTTCCAGTTGCCTTGACTGAAGGCAAACATTTAAATGTTAAAATTGAGTAAATTTAAATAAATTCTCTATAAAGACATAATAATTCGGGAGTCGGGATAGTAATGGAAGGTATGACTTGTGATTGTCTTATGACTGTAGTTCCTCTTTTGCTTCAGTTCCCTGAATTCAATGCTTAACACTTTGTAGAAAGTGGTTGTGAAATTATGACCTTCATGACTTATTTCATTTTGTGAGCGTTCGCTGAAATTAATTTCGGACTGTCATATATCTATCATATATATCTATCTGTCAGCTGACAGAGCGTTGATCTGAGGGTGTGTGTGAGTGTCCCTTGTCCTGTGTTTTAATAAACTGCAGACATAGTCCACCAAAGAGCCTGCAGTCAGTGGTTCAATTGTGGCGCTGAGTGAAATCCGCTGAAACAGTCTTCCTTCAATCTCCAGCAAGATGTGGTGCTTGAACCCCTCTAACATTTGGGGTCTTATGATATTAGGAATAACACTCTTCCGAATGTACTGTTATAGGAAAATAATCTCCTTAAGGGTTGTGGGAGCCATTTAGCCGCCGTGCTATAAATTGACATTGGCTTTGTCAGGATTTATTTTCACATTCGGAGCAAAAATAAACAGAACATTTGGCATTTTTCCAAAAAAAAACAAAACGTAGCTTACCGAAGTTACCGAAAAATTGCAAAGCGTAAAACTCCTCTTCCAGGACAGACAACTTCTTAACAGAAATGTCAGAAATCAGGTACTTGATATTAATTTCTTGTTTATAGAACTGTTGTATAAGAGCGATACCTCGCTCGCAATTATGTGCCGAGATTCAGTATAACAGAACTCTTGCTTGCACGATGTTGCTTAAATACCACAGACATACAATACAATTTAAACGTATTAAAGAAAGACACGTCGTACTTTTTAACTGTTGATAGTTATTGTAAATTTAATGTTGTGTATCATCAAAGAAACAAGTTAGTTCCTGCTCTCGCTGACGTTATAGCAGCTTGTGATATATTGTTCTTTGCTCTTCTACCCTGTCTTTCTCATGAGGAAAAAACAAAACAAGAGTTTCATTGTACTGAAGTACAAATGACAGTAAAGATGTTGAAACTTGAAACTTGAAGCTAGTTCAGCATTGCTGGGGTTTGAACTCGCAGGACGACTATTGTGCAACCTCTTACAAGGAACTTTTGATCATAATTCCTTTTTTGTTTCAATCTCAGTTCATTATTTCTTAAAAACCTCAGACGATGGTGTTAAAATGTCAGTCTGGTAGATTTTAGATGAAAGAACATGTTTCCTCACTTGCCTATTACACCCACCAGCTCCGGAGTACAAAACACAATGGAAATATTCACTCAGAGTGTGAGACAAGAAGCTGCCATTCCCAGCCCAAGTGTAGAACCTGAAGACCACATAATCAAAGCAAATAAGAGTATTTATACCACAGCGCTGTTCAATTCAATTCAGTTTTATTTGTATGGCACTTTTAACAATGGACATGATCAGAAAGCAGCTTTACAGAAATAAATGGATTAAAAAATATATTTTGTAAATATGTGAATGTATCACTAATGAGCGAGCCAGAGGTGACGGTGGTGAGGAAAAACTCCCTGAGATGATATGAGGAAGAAACCTTGAGAGGAAC
>CM074982.1:576013-588080 GCA_037576825.1 Pangasius krempfi | reverse complement strand
TTATGGAATCTGCTGCTTTCTTTACTGACACACAAACATTTTTCTGTAGCGTTTCATTCTGTGCCGGAAAACTAATGACTGGAATCTAAACTGTTTTTGTACTGAATCAATAATGTAGAAGCCAGAAAATAAACATCCGTAACAAAGTACAGTAAATCTCTATGGCTCTAATACATAGCCAGACTAAATAATGAGGACCACATGGAACTACTTGCATGGGATTGGTTTCTGTGTATAAATCACAGAGATGGGTGTCTTCACCATGTACACATGCTCATCACACTAAAATTTCCTGGGGAATAAAATCAGAGAGAAACCCAATTTCTCACCTGTACGACACACACCTCGTTTCAATGCAAACTGATTGCTTTCAGCTTTACTATAAGCATTAGCAATAGAAGGTAAAATATGGTGTAGTAATTCCAGACACGTGTACGTGCAGTCCGTGAAAAAAAATGACTGACATGAAAGCACTAAAATCACTGAGATATTCCATTAAAAATGATATTACTCCTCATGTAAACTGAGTCCAGTCCAAACAGAGCTATAGACACTTCTTTAATTAACGCTCCCATGCTTACATTAACAGTGTATACAAAGTTGTCGTATGTGCCAGCTTATTATACCACACACATTATATATATATATATATATATATATATTTCTTTTTAAATTACAGGAAAGCCTAAGTGGTGAAGTTCAGCTTCATGAAGTACGTTTATGAAATTTGTGTCTCACTTTTTGTTTTCTGTCTGGGTCGTTTTCTGGGTCGAGGAAGTGCTACCATAGCAAGCAGATGGCTTTAATTTGTCCACGCTCTCAGAGCTTGACTGACTTTCATTAAACCATGCTGAGTTCAGGGAAAGTAGTGAATGTTCAGTAGATCTGTTTACGTTTTCCATTTGTTTAGTGTGTACACTTTCACTGACATCAGATTTTTCCCCCTAAACATAATCTCTGGCTATCTTCAGTGTAATTTAAAATTTCCCTGAATTCAGACGTGAACTTCCAGCCATCTGCAGAGCGAGACAGAACTTCAGCTACAGCTGGCATGACCGTGTGTGAAAGTATGTGAACAAGTATGAACAACGCCACCATGTGACTACTGATTGTTACGCCCAAAGAACACTGTACGACTTTCCAACTCTCAGAACCACTGCACTTCTCACACTACATACAGGCAGGTCCATAAGTATTTGGACAGTGACACATTTGGTCATTTTGTCTCTGTACATCACCACAGTGCATTTGAAATGAAGCAATCAAGATGTGATTGAAGTGTAGACTTCCAGCTTTAATTCAAAGGAGTTTAACAAAAATATTGCATTAACCGTTTAGGAATTACAGCCATTTTTTCCCCCTCCATTTTCATAGACTCAAAAGTAATTGGACAATTGACTGATAAGCAGTTTCATGGTGTTCCAGGTGTGGCCTGTTTCCTCATTATTTCATGACAAATTACATTAATTAATTAATTGAATTAAATTCCCAGTTTAATTTGCAGGAATTTGTACTGAATATTCAGTTCTAGAGTACGGAATAGAGCCTTTACATTGTCAGATTTACACACTAGATGTTAAAAAGTGTTCAGTCCCTATCAGTTTGGAGAATCTGTGTTATGTTCAGCATTGCCTACAGTCAATGGATTGACCACACTGGACTCCTTTGTGTCAGAAGAAGAAGAACCCCCAGCTATGCCCTTCACTAAAGATAGGATTCTTCAGCTGGGGTATAATTCAGAGGTGGAGGCCCACAGCCAGGCTCAACTTAACGAGTTACTAACCCACAGAGTCATGTTAATTAACCCATCTTGTGAACTGAAGCTCACGAATACTGAAACCCCAAGTTTGTTCAAATTGCTTCATATCAAAATAATGTCATTGTCTCACCTATGTGTTTCTCGTTTCTTTTCTTCATTAAGGTGAAACCTTTATAAATCTCTCAACATTCTGTAGAGGACCAAGTGCTGTTTCCAAAATTATTACAGAGACTTGGGCCGCTTTGCACCAGTTCATGACTCACTGAACAGAGGCTCCAGTGATTTCACAGCAATGTGTGGGTTTTTTTGTCTTGTAACTTTGCATCTGTTTTCATTAATTTACATGCAAGATGAACGGTATGGTAAAAACATATCAAAATAAAAATAATAATAAAAAATAATAGAGTAATGGTAGGCCAGTGGTTAATATCACCTGAATGTATGTCAGCCTTTGCAAACTGAGAGAATTCTGACCACAGCATTGTTGAGGGAGTCTGGAGAAAACAATTGAATTTTTACAGCCTCCCACAGTTCTAGTAGAGTTTGGAAAAGTTAATTAACACTACTTTCAATGCCAGAGAACAATGGAACGCGTTAGAGGACCACTTAGTTTCACTTACACGTTAGTCACCCTGGAAGAAGGACAACATTTAACGCACATGCTGAAGGATTTTAGCCTCAATTTCCCAGTCACAGACAAATTTTGCTCCCGTGGTGACTTGACTCATGTACTGTAGCTGTTCAGCGATGTGATTTTCTCAGTCTGAGAGCTGTTATCTGTGGTGAATTGCATAGTGTGAGCACCTCTACAACAAGTGGCAACAACAATGCGAAACAAGCAATGAGAGACCATGAAGAAACTTGTGGAAGAGGAGGTGGGTGCAAAAGAACATCAAACATGAGCAACAGAAGAATATCAAATGTGGTGACGTCTACCAGCCATTCGGCGTGCACTCAGGTTACGGAGACGAAACTTCTGGCAATAGCACAAATGTTTATTTGATATTACCACAACCAGGTGAAGAAAGAAAAAAGGTAGCGTGCTATTGCCACTGCTCTTCATCCAGGTGAGCAATAGCTTGATTTCTTCATGTTCTAACGAGAGAGAGAGAGAGAGAGAGAGAGAGAGAGAGAGAGTGTTTGTGTGTGAGTCTAGCTAGAATAATGTCAGAACACTCAGAATACTTGTGTATTTGTGCACAGCAACAATATCTTCAAAAACATACAAATCCTTGCTGAATGCAAATGAAATGAAAATTCTTTCTTTTCATAACAGAGGAGGTCAAGACCAGGGCTGCATCCTGGAGTGGGCTTGGGAACAAAGTTCTGGCAGAAGAAATCATGCACGTTATGCTTTACAGAAAGACTAAACCACAGAAATATGGGAAGAATTCCTTGGTTGGACTTGATCAACATTCCAATCCTGGTTACAGCCCCAGACACAGTGTCAATGTCAGCAGGAAGAATCCTTTTCAATTGTGTCATGTTTCTCCGCTTTATGTAGGGCTCTGTGATGAGATTCAGAGATCTGGTGGTGATCAAAATATTTCTTAACCTATTAAAAGCTTTGGCTAATTTATCATCATAAAATCCAGATATGTTTGATCGGCTGTTGTTTTGCGTTAGCGAGCTGCATCTATGGAAATGATAGTGTCCTATTAGTATCCTATCTTTAACACACCATGACCCTGACCAGGCAGTTACTAAGGATGAATGAATGAATGCTATAAATGCAGTGCCTCATTTGAATGATTATGTTAATGAGCATGGTCTTGGTTTGTCCCTCACACTTCCATGAAAGCAAAAACCTCCCACAGGAGATTTCTTTTGTTGCATAATCGGGGATCCCAGTCTCAGTGCGCACCTCTGGAACCTTTCTGTCTGTAAATGAATGAAAAAATAAAGACATTCATTTCATTTATCCGATTAGAACGCTGTGGCGGCAGGGGGCGTGGGTGAGCGTCAGCTGTGGACGGAGAGGAGGCGGGTCGAGGAAACAGTTCGAACCGCCTCCTCTCCATCCACAACTGACGCTTGACCCCGCCCCCACCACCACAAACACATTATACTGTATGTTCATTAAAAAAAAAATGTATTTGAATTCGGTTACATCCCTACTGTTTACTAGTTCTTGGGTTAGCATGTTTACTATAATGCTATCTTGTGTTCTAACCCAAATTCTTCAATGCTAGTTTTTAATTGAATTCATATTCATTGCTGAAACTGAGCTGAGAACTTTAATTTTTCTTCCTGTTAGACTTAGAACACTTACAGTAAACTTTAAACACAGTCACAACCTGAGGGGGATAAAAATTTCCATTCAAATCATCTGTCTAGACAGTAGCTTGTGTTTGTAGATGAATGTTTATTTCACAACCATTATTAGACTCTAATGCAGCCAATTGCTCAGCTTGGTGTCTCCAGTCTGTCTGTCTAACACTAGACACATGGTGCCTATTTCCTAGAAATCTGTATACAAGCACCCAGCTGTCTGAAACAACACACACACACACACACACACACACACACACACACACACACACACACACACACACACACACACACATTAACTTCCCCTTTTGCACTACATTAGCTGCTGTACAGTTACACATGCACTTACTTTACTTCTCTATCATCCTAGAATTTATCCAGCAGCTTTTAGTTACTACACCAACAGGACCTGGTTCATATTTTTAACTATGAGAGATGTATTTTTAAAATTCCTGTTGTGGAGAAGGATGTCACTTTTTCAGAGGAAGGAGTGGGGGATTTAAAAGTTTATTACACCTCATGAAATATAAGGAGTATTTTATATTTAACAGCGTACTGTATTATGCAGCGTGTTGAAGGTAGTGTTCAATATACAGAAATATCAGTTCAAGAGTCTCACATCGAATGACAGAACAAGACAGAGAAGAAGACTCGAATAACATGCACATGCTTAATTAAAACGTGGCTTGTTTCAATGCAACTCCCAGTAACATTTCTTCCTAGTTAGAGAAATGTTCATAATGTTAATTTGAAAAATAACTGAATTAAACAAAAGAGGAGATTGTGAGTTTCTCTCACGACCCCATTTGTAGATTAAGTGACCTCACGTGGAGTCCAGTGTGGATCGAATGAACGGTAGTGATGTGCTGCTCGTACCGCAGCTCATGATCACAGATTTAATGAACACACATTCATGTTTAACATTTATTAATGTTATCCTTAATGTTAAATTACTAATGAAATCTACTTAATTTTGTTCAAGGCCATCACATTTGACTGATGCTACAGGCTGCTATCTAGTGATTTGTAGAGTAACAGTGTAAAGGCAGCTGAGAGTCAACAACATGCCAGACTAACATTTCCAGACTAACTACATCTTAAAAACCACAAAAGACTTGAAACTGGTCCAAAAAAAGAAAAAAAAAACAGCACCTGAAAAGGGTGACGCATATTTCTTCTTTTTCACAGAGTGTGAAATATTTGCTTCCCACGCATTTCTGATGTACAGACATTATTCACAACCCCCTTTCCCCTCTCCCAATACATCTCACAATAGAAATGGTTATGTACATCATAGACACAATATCTGCACTTAGGGGAAGTGACTCGTTTAAGTCTACGTACCACAATAAACACTTGCTCTTTTTTATTTTGAAACAAAAAACCCAGGAAGAAACTGGGTTACTGTTGTTTTTTTGGAGTTAAGCATGACCATGTGCTGGCAGGGCGCAGCAGCCATTTCTGTAAAGAAGATATTTTTCTAGAATCCAGTAACAATACTTGGTGAGTACTGATAAAAATGATAACATTAAGAGATTAATAAAACAAGCCAAACGCTAAATGATGTTTCCTCCTCATATTTAAGAGTATTAGTTTGTATTTGGGAAGATGGCGTTCATGAGCAGCTGGAGCTAGAGTTGGACACACACAGATGAAATAGGATAATAAGGATGGATAAAAAGTGTTAATAACCAAATCAAATTCAAAGCATTTTCAATCCCTTTTTCAGAGAGAAACATATTTATCAGTTTATTATTGTAGTATAATATTTTTGGTGTTTGTCTGAGGTGGGATGAATAGGAAGCCAATAGGTTTAAAATGGAGTAATTAATTGTTTTGTAATTATTTGTTGTACCAACAATAAAAACATGACCCAAATTGCACAGCAAGATGTATTTTGTTCCTCTTTCGGCTGCTCCTGTTAGGGGTCACCACAGCGGATTATTGCGTTTACATTTATGGCATTTGGCAGATGCCCTTATCCAGAGCGACTTACAATTATCTCATTTATACAACTGAGCATTTGAGGGTTAAGGGCCTTGCTCAAGGGGCCAGCAGTGGCAGCTTGGTGGTGCTGGGGATTGAACTCATGACCTTCTGATCAGTAGCCCAACGTCAACGAATTGGTCCACGTATTTGATTTGGCACAGTTTTTACACCGGATGCCCTTCCTGGTGCAACCCTCCCTGATTTTATCCAGGCTTGGGACCGGCGCTGAGAGGCGCGCAGTTGCATGCTGGGGTCGATTCCCTGACTGGGAATCGAACCCAGGCTGCAGCAGTGAGAGCACTGTGGCCTAACCACTAGTCCTCCAGGGACCCTTGGGGGTTAAATTCGTAAGGGGATAACTTTATAAGAAATTACTGAGGTAAATATCCTATTTATCACCATCATTTCCTAATAAGGTCCACTTCCCCAGATGCCGTTGTAACAGATCTATAAAAATCTTATCGTACTTAACTGCATGTCTATTAATGTCTATTAATTCTAGACACAAAATGGGTAGGCACATGAAAAATCATAGAGACTGCCCAAAAATGGAGGTGTGCAGTGAGTTTCATGCAGCGAGTTTCATGGGAGGTGTCAAAATTTTGCTTTACTGGCAAGAAATATGGCATTGAATGGAAGACCCTGAGGCAGAGTGAACGATAGTGAAGACTTATACTCAGCCAGGGAAAAGAAAGTGTCTTGATGCAGCAACAGAAAGAGAGATTGCAGGCTGTCTTAGGCTCTATGCAACTTACACAAGTAGCTCAAGAGCAGGTTAGAGAGACAAGTGCAACAAAATCTCCAAATAATATTAGTTTCAGTAAAAAGATAATAATTGTAGCAGTGTTTAAAAAATTACTTTAAGGCCCTAAGCTCTGTCCAGTAACAGTCTGGTATCTTGAAAGTCCAGATTTTACTGAATTCATTCTCAAATTTTAGGTTCTGTCTCAATGGGGATGGGGATTAACAAAGAATAATTTGCAAGAATACGTCTTGGACAAGAAAATCAGGCGTCCTTTTGTGGAAGAAAATGGCACATGATTTATGATTTATACTCAGGTTAGGGCAAAGGTGACATCAGATGTGTCCACATTTGATGATTGGTTTGAAGTTCTATCCATGAATATAAATGGAAATGGCCTTGCAGAGACACCTCAGAACATTTTCAATGTTGATGAAACATTGTTCCTCACAGACCTTGCTTCAGACAAGGCCCTTGGTGAAAAAGGGACACGGTCTACCAGATAACAGTTTGAAGTGGAAGAGAGCAAATTATAGTCTGCATTACAGGGAATGCAGCTGGCCTGGTTCTCCCCATTCCTTGTTCACAAAGGCTAGCACCTCTACAGTGCATGGTGCCAAAGTGGGCCTGAGATAGCCAGATACTCACTATGTGGAGAAACATTTTCAACAGTATTTAGAGAGGATGTTTTTGTCCGAGTCTGCCAAGATTTGTGATCTGGAGCTGCCAAGAGTTTTAATTTTTGATGCCCACGCCTCACATATGTCCCTTGCGCTTTTGCAACCAAGGTTGGACAAAATGAATTTGTGCTCCTTTGACTACCTTCTGACCTCTCCCACCTTCTCCAGCCTCTGGACAAGACAGTGCCTGGTGAGGTCAAAATGTGATGGAGGAAAAACAAAAACAACGCTGTCATTCTTGTGTTAGCAGGGACAAGGAGGACTTCCCTAAAAAGCTAAGTGATGTGCTTTCCACAGCTCTCAAGCCAGAGCACATGAGTGGTTTTGAGAGCACCAGACTTTTCCCTGTGAACCAGAGATGGGTGAATCACATTCACACACCTTCCTACAACCAACAGTCTTGGCCACAGCCCCAGAAAACAGCACTCCAGCTGAGCAAAGTGCAACAAGTCAATTCAATTCAAATGAGTCTCAGATCGTCATCAGTGTTGAGGCAATTCCAAGCTCTTGTGTGTTGAACATCAAGAGACCCTCAGAGTGTGTCCTTCAATCCATCTCCTGTACTAGATCACCACCAGCCCACCTCAGAGGATCAAGGTGGATGGCCAAAAGGGAATCTAGGATTACATCCTGAAACAAACTATGCCACAAAAGCAAGAGTGTGCAAATCAGAAGACGAACATGATGAAATATGGGAAGTCTCTGACAACTGATGAGGCCATTGTTCATCTCACAGAAAAAGAAAAGAAGCAGGCAGAAAGAAACAGAAGCAAAAAGCAAATGGAAGCAAACAGTCAATAAAAGGGGAAAGAAGACCCAGACAATCAGCGCAAAGAGATAAACAATGGAACTGGGGAAAGCAAAAGGAACCGGAGGAACAGAAAAGATCTGCAGGAGAACATCTTCAAGTAGCCGTTCCAGAAATGGTAATGGACAAAGGGGTGTGCTGTGCAGTAAGGTTCTCACACACACTGCAGCCTATTACATTGGCAGACCACTTAATGATACACCTCCACCAGAGGGATGAGATGTTGTCATGAAATTCTTGAGCAGAGGGTCAGAAAAAGTGTACTACCTGCCATCGCAAGACAGAACTGAAAATGTAAAAGGGAAGTTTTTTTTGTCTTCTTGGTGGAGGGCCATTCCATCCGCTCGACCGTGAGGGAAGTGGTGTGCCTTTACCGAAACATCTTAACAGGAAAGCAATGAAAAGTTGTAACCAAAGTAATAAAAAATAATAGATGAAAAAAATACAAAAAAATGAAATGAAAACAAAGTTACATGAAATTGAAATTACACAAATAAGAATTACGTGGTACTGTTTTTAGCCAGTTATATTTTCAGTGGTTCTTTTGCATCTTGGTTGTTGGTTGTGTTCTTAGCTTTACAACATGAAAAAGTTGTTGTATTTCTTCATCTTGTTTGGAACAAACACAAGGTTACACGCTGCACATGTTCTTTATGAGCCCACTCTGGCCTTCTCACATTTACAGATAAATTAAATAATAAACTGTAATACACGTACAATGAAAGTTACCACAAATGTTTATATGAGACATTAATCCTTTGTTTATAACCAAGTTTATTATCTGTCTGAAAACATGTTAAACTTGGATATGAGTGAGCTTTAATGGGTCACGTCCCCTACACTTTGCTTTTATTTGGGAAGATGAATTAGCTTTAATTCTCATTGTTAGCTATAAAAACAGAAATCTTGGAGGAAGCAGAGTATCTGGCATCCCTGTCATTATCCATAAAGTTGTAAGAGTTGTATAAGAGTTGTAAATGAGAACTTTATGAAGATTAATATTTGTTAAACAGCTGATATAAATGGTGGGGCTTTGCCCTGATCCTGTGGACACACTGCCACTGCCTAGCAACCTTACAGGACTCAGTTATAATCTGAATGAAGAATCTATGAAGAATTTTATTTAAGAATTGGATTTTTATCTAATATCCAAAATGTTATCCACTTATTATTATTATGGATTAGGACTAAAAGCCAGGGAGGGCTATTTTGGCTAAATTAACACTTTCAAATGATGTAACTCTAGAAGATCCTTAAGGCTTAGTGTCCTGTCAGTAGCTAAATGATGCTAGAACATACAGAAACTCTGAGCATTTATACTAGCAAGAAATGGAAAGAATACTAGTCTCTTGATTTCTACAACTTTGTTGTTTGTGGGCACGTCAGAACGTAATATTTTACGATGACAGGACGACTTCGTGGCACTGAAAGCCGAGATGCTGCCCAAATAGATACCAGAAACTCATTTGTAAGCTGAACAAAGTTAGCTAGCTAAACGTGTCCATTATAGGCAACTAGACCTAGCTATCTAGCGTTAGGTAGCTAGTTTCCTGATGTAGGTGAGCTATGTAGGTTTGTTAAAGCAATATAAATTAGGCATGTTAGCTAACTAGCAAGCTAAGCCTGTTAAATTCTTAGTTAGCACGCCAAATTCATTGACGTGATCGTTAGCTACTTAGCTAAGATGAAATGGGTGCCTCAAATATGGAGCTTCTCGCATCAATTATCCCTCCGAATTGTCTGTAACCACAATCATCTTCTGTTGGCTTGGAAAGGTGTCCGAGCCAATAACATGGTAAAAGCACTTTTCTGATTTGGACACCCAACTGCACAACGCAACAATTTAGAAAACAAGTTCCGGCTTAATCTTAAATAAATAAATAAATAAATAAATAAAACACTACAGCCTCAGAGTGTCGTGTCTCACTCAGGGGGGTCTGTAGCTCCGTTTGTTAAAAAGGTCACTAGAGATTTCAGGGCCTTCTTCCTTGTCTGCTGGATCCTTTAGGATGGCATGTGTCATGTTTAACAGCCGTTAACTGCAGGTAAACAGCCTACCTGGTGTGTTGCCATAGTAACCGATCTTGACTTTTCTATTCGAGAACTCGGAGGTAACAGATCTGGGTTTGTTTCTAAACCTGCTTTCTGGAATATCGACCTGTTCTTTGGTATGTGTGTACTCTTAATGATAACTTTAACAAACGCAAAAACATCTTCACACTCCGATGCTAACTCACGGTCATAGTGTGGCTGGAACTGATCAGCAGTGCAGAGACAGAAAACAAACACATTTTCCATTTCCTCAAAATCTTGGTGTCTCCTCGTCCGGAGACACCAGCTGGTGATTCAGCAGTTACGTTCAGATTTGTCTCCTGTCTGAGGTTCTTCCTCATAACAGTTTCTTAAGTCAACGTGCTACAGAAATGACACGAAGGTGAATAAGCACCAGTCATTACTGAAGGACACACATGTTATATGAAATATTATCCAAAGTGCCTAACTTTATAAACCCCTGATTACCAACATCTTCTGATTAGATCATCTGGAGATCCTCCTGTTCACTATTATTAGCTATAAGAGCAAACATCCACTGTGCTAGCTAGCTAAACATCACTGTTAGCAAATGAGTTTTAAAAAATGAGTGATGTAAGCTTATTAAACTGCCTCGCCTTCAGGCCGTTTGTATTTATGTGATGTTACAAATCTTTGCAAATATCTGAAGGCACTTCTTTGACCTTTCATTCACTAAGAACCCCGTTTTCTAATCTGTTTCTCCTCGAGGCTCATAATGTTAGCCACCGTTACTTCAGGAAAGTCCTCTGAGCTTGTCAAGCAGCATATTCGGCACGGGGTATATTTTTTATTATCTCTGGGTTAAATAATATATTAATGTACTGAATCTCATCAGTCTAATAGCAAATTTACAAATCCAAGAAAGAAGCAAAACGTCTTAGCTGACTGTTCGAGCTGGGGTAAATCCCGACCAAACTATTATGGACAAAACAAAATACTAAATAAAGCTGTTTGTGGGAAAGTCAGTATTTGCAGGCTGAAGTTAAATATATAACATAAATCTTAATGAGAAACAGATGTAAGTGAATTGGAAAGCCATAAGGGACAAAAAAATGGGTGAGACCATTTACTATTCTCAGGAGGGGGAGCTTTGCAATATTCAACAAAATATTAAACACTCTGTGCATCAGAAATCATGTACTGTGACTGTGACAGTACCTAGTGCATACCTACTGCATTCGATTCAGTACCTACTGCATTCGATTCAGTACCTACTGCATTCGATTCAGAACCTACTGCATTCGATTCAGAAACTACTGCATTCGATTCAGTACCTACTGCATTCGATTCAGAACCTACTGCATTCGATTCAGAAACTACTACATTCGATTCAGTACCTACTGCATTTGATTCAGTACCTGTTCCATTCGATTCAGTATCTACTGCAATCGATTCGGTACCTACTGCATTCGATTCGGTACCTATTCCATTTGATTCAGAACCTACTGCATTCGATTCAGTACCTATTCCCTTTGATTCAGTACCTACTGCATTCGATTCAGTACCTATTCCCTTTGATTCAGTACCTACTGCATTTGATTCAGAACCTACTGCATTCGATTCAGTACCTACTGCTCATCCGTTGATGCAGTACGTACTGACCAGTGTACACTATATGGCCAAAAGTTTGCAGACACCTGACCATCACATTCGTATGTTTGTTGAACATCTCATTCCAGATTTATTCCCTGTGTGTGCTGTTATAATGAGCTCCACTCTTCTGGGAAGCTTTCCACTAGATGTTG
>CM074982.1:553456-571262 GCA_037576825.1 Pangasius krempfi | reverse complement strand
TAGGTGTTTGATGGTGAGTGTTGGTGTGTGATGGTGAGTGTAGGTGTTGGATGGTGAGTGTAGGTGTTTGATGGTGAGGGTAGGTGTTGGATGGTGAGGGTAGGTGTGTGATGGTGAGTGTAGGTGTTTGATGGTGAGTGTTGGTGTGTGATGGTGAGTGTAGGTGTTGGATGGTGAGTGTAGGTGTTTGATGGTGAGGGTAGGTGTTGGATGGTGAGGGTAGGTGTGTGATGGTGAGTGTAGGTGTTTGATGGTGAGTGTTGGTGTGTGATGGTGAGTGTAGGTGTTGGATGGTGAGTGTAGGTGTTTGATGGTGAGGGTAGGTGTTGGATGGTGAGGGTAGGTGTGTGATGGTGAGTGTAGGTGTTTGATGGTGAGTGTTGGTGTGTGATGGTGAGTGTAGGTGTTGGATGGTGAGTGTAGGTGTTTGATGGTGAATGTTGGTGTTGGATGGTGAGGGTAGGTGTGTGATGGTGAGGGTAGGTGTTGGATGGTGAGTGTAGGTGTGTGATGGTGAATGTTGGTGTGTGATGGTGAGTGTTGGTGTGTGATGGTGAGTGTAGGTGTTGGATGATGAGTGTAGGTGTGTGATGGAGAGTGTAGGTGTGTGATGGTGAATGTTGGTGTGTGATGGTGAGTGTTGGTGTTTGATGGTGAGGGTAGGTGTTGGATGATGAGTGTATGTGTGTGATGGTGATTGTAGGTGTGTGATGCTGAGGGTAGGTGTGTGATGTGAGGGTAGGTGTTGGATGGTGAGGGTAGGTGTGTGATTGTGAATGTTGGTGTGTGATGGTGAATGTTGGTGTGTGATGGTGAGTGTAGGTGTGTGATGGTGAATGTTGGTGTTGGATGGTGAGGGTAGGTGTGTGATGGTGAGGGTAGGTGTTGGATGGTGAGGGTAGGTGTGTGATGGTGAATGTTGGTGTGTGATGGTGAATGTTGGTGTTGGATGGTGAGGGTAGGTGTGTGATGGTGAGTGTAGGTGATGATGGTGAGGGTAGGTGTGTGATGGTGAGGGTAGGTGTTTGATGGTGAATGTTGGTGTGTGATGGTGAGTGTAGGTGTGTGATGGTGAATGTTGGTGTGTGATGGTGAGTGTAGGTGTGTGATGGTGAGGGTAGGTGTGTGATGGTGAGGGTAGGTGTTTGATGGTGAATGTTGGTGTTGGATGGTGAGGGTAGGTGTGTGATGGTGAGGGTAGGTGATGATGGTGAGGGTAGGTGATGATGGTGAGGGTAGGTGTTGGATGGTGAGGGTAGGTGTGTGATGGTCAGTGTAGGTGATGATGGTGAGGGTAGGTGTTGGATGGTGAGGGTAGGTGTTGGATGGTGAGGGTAGGTGTGTGATGGTGAATGTTGGTGTTGGATGGTGAGTGTAGGTGTGTGATGGTGAATGTTGGTGTTGGATGGTGAGTGTAGGTGTGTGATGGTGAGGGTAGGTGTTGGATGGTGAGTGTAGGTGTGTGATGGTGAGTGTAGGTGTGTGATGGTGAATGTTGGTGTTGGATGGTGAGTGTAGGTGATGATGGTGAGGGTAGGTGTGTGATGGTGAGGGTAGGTGTGTGATGGTGAGGGTAGGTGTGTGATGGTCAGTGTAGGTGTTTGATGATTTGTATTAGCGAGTGTTTGCTCAGTGTAATCCTGGTCTTAAACGAACCTTCCTGTTTCTCTATCAGTACGATGATGTTAATTGATGGTGTAATTACCAACGCTTTTAATTGAAAGTATAAAGTTTTATTGTCGATGGCCTTGAAGCTGATTTTCCTGCAGAGTTCCTTTAACACATCCTTAAACACATACTTCTCCAAGAGCCAATTAAAACAAGCACACGAGACTTCACACGATGTGGCAGCAGAAGGAATGAAGCATCTGGAGTTTCGGCCCAGCATGGAGCTCCTGCGTCTTAGGCACTTAACACCATCACACCAGCTAACCGCTAACCGCTCAGGAAGTCTTATCTGAGCTAGAAAGGAATAAGGAACGACAGAAAAGTAAGTAAGGGTGAATAAAAAATAACGACAAAATCCTGCACCTCTCACACCTGCTTCAAAAAAGTGCCTACGGAGAAAGAGAAATGTGAGGACATCTGATGAAAGAAGTTTAAAAGATAGATAGATAGATAGATAGATAGATAGATAGATAGATAGATAGACCATACTCCTAAGGAGGAGTGAGGAGTTCAGGAGGAGGATTTCTTTTTAAAATTGGTCACAGAGTCAGATTAAGAAAAAAATGCAGACTAAAAGATTTAAAATAAACAGAGGCAGAAATAGAAAAAAGAAGGGAAAACTGTGAAGACTGGCTTTAAAATCTGGTTAGAGAAAGAGATAGAAACAACAGATCAATAAAAGACTGATACACATCAGATATAATACTGCTGAGAGTTGCATATAAATTGTTTACAGGAAGAGACTGAAGAGAGAGAGATCAAAAGAAAATATAGAGAATTATGGGATAAAGAACGAGGGAAAGAAAAATAAAAGTGCAAGGATAACTGGTCATGAACAGAGACAAAGAAAGAATGAAGCCAAAGAGATAAACAGAACTGTCTATTCCAAGAAGATATATTTCAGAAATAGAAATAAATAGAACTACTGAAAAAGATGGATAATTAAAAAATGTGAAGGATAGTAAAGAAGAGAACAAAGAGAGAGACAGAACAACGATTAAAGAAACTGAAGTGGAAAAAAACTGAAAAATTGATCATAGAATTGAAAAGAGAAAAATATATACCATACAGAGCGAGTGAGACCAACGGAAAGAGAAAAGATGAGAGGAAAATGAACGAAAGCTGAACTGGGAATAAATTAAAAGAGAGGCAAATGGAGAAACAAACAAACAAATAAACAAAAAAAAACACGGATGATGCTTGCTTCAGAAATGGGATGCAGAGAAAGACGGAGAAGAAAATCAGAGCGTGA
The DNA here is from genome assembly GCA_037576825.1 of Pangasius krempfi. NCBI lineage: Eukaryota > Metazoa > Chordata > Actinopteri > Siluriformes > Pangasiidae > Pangasius > Pangasius krempfi. Next base: position 568,342 of record CM074982.1, on the reverse strand, counting down.
GATGAAAAGACAGAGAAGGAAAGTAAGAGGGATGAAAGACAAACATCATCGTACAGTCTTAAAAAATGACCGAATATCACACTCCAAAAATGAATTAAAATCCCATCCCGGATATTTTCCTGCTGGTTTTCCTCAGACGCATCAACAGCTCTTCACGTTACACTAACAGATCACGATGAGGCTCGGTACCTGCTGAACAGGAAGTGATGTAAGAATGTAGTGACGTGATTAATGTACCACTTCAACCTGTCAGAAAACCGCTGTGGGCTTTAATAAACGTGGACGTTATTTCATCTGAATAAAAGCCGCGTTAAGCAGAGAAACGAGTCTAGAGTTATTATTTAAAAAAATGATTTGAATCCTGAATTATTTGAGCCCAACATTGTCCATAAAAATGTACCCACTGAAGAGATATCTGACTCTGGTTTAAAGATAAGGAAAAACAAGATATGATAAAAAAAAAAAAAAAAAGACAGAAAGAAACAATACACTCAAATGAAAAAAAAGATAAATCTAAAGAAAGTGGAAGTCAAAAATAAATGGAAAGTAAAGTTGATTGATTAAAAAAAAAATTGAGAACAGTGAGATCCAAAGAAAGAGAAAAGAAAAGAGAAAAAGATGGAAATGAAAGAGGGAGGGAAAAATAAGACAGAGAAAGAGACAGAAAAGAGAGATTAAACAATAAACTGAAAGTTTTTTTTTTATTTAAGTGGCATTTTGTTTTCTTTTTCTCTGTTCTTTCTGTGTGTAAGATTCACCTTTCAGTACCAAATGCTAAAAAGATACACAGATAGATAGATAGATAGATAGATAGATAGATAGATAGATGTGAAACAGAACAGATAGATATTGAACATTTCCTCCAAGAGACTGAAAGAGAGACAGAAAGACAAAAAGACGAGGACATCTGTGTCAAAAACAGAGAGAGAGACTGAAAGAGAGACAGATTGAGGTGGGCCGTCATCCTCTGCTGTCTAACACTCCTACAGTACGACCTGCAGCAGCACCAGTGTAAACACGTCTCCGTGTGTGTGTGTGTGTGTGAGAGAGAGAGAGAGAGTGTGTGTGTGTGTGTGTGAGAGAGAGAGTGTGTGTGTGTGTGTGTGTGTGTGTATGTGTGTGCGTCCACAGCCTGTTCCCCACAGACCCTCGGCGGAGGCGTCACATGTGCGCTAAATGGATCCAGGACGCAACAACTGCTGCCACATTTGGTGCTCAGGACGGGCCAAGATGGCCGCCGCGTCCAACTCTCAAACACGGGCTGTGTTTAATTTCAACAAGGAGCAAGGGCGCATGCTCATGTGGGGCCTCAATAGGCCCTTTACGCAGATGTTTAGGGGCCTTTGTTATCTGGAGAGCACCGTTAATTGTTTCGCTCCTGGACAGGATAACGGACGGGGGTGCCAACATGTGTGTGTGTGTGTGTGGGTGGGTGTGTGTGTGTGTGGGTGTGTGTGTGTGTGTGGGTGGTAGGATCCAGAAATCGGAGTCTGCTATCACAGACTGTTTTTCTATACGTTATATACTGACAGTGTGTATTTAATTCAAACCCTAGCGCTACACACTTGTAGCACTCCGTATGAACGTCTGGTGTATTGATCTTCTTGTTAATTGCTGCTGTTGTGTGAGAATCTTTAAAAATGCTATGAAAATAAACGTTACACGTCTCAGGTCCAGCATGACTCATCATCATTTTTTTTTATTTTAGAAATAGGCAAACATTTAAGTGGTTAAGAGAAACATTTTGGCTAAGAGAAGTGATCTCGGAATAAATGCATCATTTATTTTCACGCAAGTCTGAAGGGGACGGTTGCCAGGTCCATGGTTTTCCATCTGATTTGCTGGTGTGAGGTTCTTCTATCCATTTATTTAATGCAAACATTCAATTCAGAGATTAGTATTATTATTATTCTTATAATTATGATTATAATGATTATTGCCCATGGCTTTGGGTTGTGATTACAGTGTAGGGCATTAAGAGAAGAGTAAAACAGGGAGTGAGGAAGGGCTTTGGGTTTAATAGGCAAGGCAAGTTTATTTATATAACACATCTCTCACACAGACAGTTTAAAATGCTGTATATACGTAAAGGCAAACTGACAGATACAGAGGAAATAAAAGACATTAAATGGATATGCAAGAGTCAGATGAAAACCACTGACTGATTGCATTGTGCCACACGAGTGTTTCAGGTGTGAGGTTTCAGTAGACGGAGCGACTGAGAGCAAAGGACCAGTGGTGCGTTTACACTTTTCCAGCTACAGATGTAATGCACCGTTTCTCTAATTTATGCTGCACCCTTAAGGTTTTCATCTGATCACTCTCGTATGGGTAATGAAAAGAAATAAAGGAAATACAGGAAAGGTTTTGAATTTTAGAATTATTTTCCACACTTGGCTACCTAGAGAACCCTTGATGTAAAGAACCACACTGAAACCCTGAGATTTTTATTTTAAACTGGAAACAGACAGAAAGATTTAGAATTTAAAATCAATTACAACAAAGACAGGAAATGTTCAATATCGTGAATGTTCACTCAGGAGGATTGTGCACTAGTTCAAGGTGACGGTTTTAAATTGAAGCAGATTTGTGGTACTGATGATGTGTTTGTACAGAAGGTCAGATTTTCCTCCAGGTTTCTCTCTTATCTCTGCTCTAACATCTGGTTTTACACAACGTATTACATTTACGGTATTAAATCAGAAAATAGAAACATTCTCACTAGTGCTCTGTGTGTACTGTAATATTTATAAAGTCATGGTACACTTTTGCTAAACCTTTCGTTTATGGAAGATTCATTCTGAATAAAACACCAATCATTTAAAGCTTTATTTTCACACCAGTCCTAAAGCGACGGTTGGCAGGTCAGTGGTTTTCTTTTTATGCAGACATTAAATTCAGGGTTTATTGTTTCTGTTTACTTTCATTAAATATAAATAAAAGTATAATGAATATAATTCTAATATAATTTTCAAACAAAAACAAAATCTAAAAATGAAAGAAAAGGTTATTTAATGGAATCACTTTTGTAATCAAATGATATTATAAATAAGAAGGTTCCTCAAGGGTGTGTGTGTGTGTGTGTGTGTGTGTGTGTGTGTGTGTGTGTGTGTTTATTAACTCCCTCTGTGTGTGAACACTTCTTCTGCTGTAGGGTTCTACATAAAAAACCCTTATTACTACAGTAGTATAAAGCTGTACTCCATGTAGTGAGCGTATATAATGAACTATTTGTTATCCAGCATCTGAAAATGAGGATATTTTTGTGTAGGAATGTAAAATTAATCAAAAATATCAATGACAAGAACATATTAATATTAAAGTTTATACGAAACTGATTTTCTTTGCTTACAAAAGTGGCAAAATGTTCGCCTTCTGTGGTTTAAGTGATACGAACACACACACACACACACACACACACACACACACACACACAATGCTAATGTCTAGTCTGTCTGTGGCAGTGTAAAATCACAAAATCTTAATTAATTAATTATTTAAAAGTCAAATCTGACATGTAAAGAGATTCTGCAGCTTCTTGTGGACAGGGTGGTAAGATAAAGCGCAGGGGGTAAAATAATGACTTCACCTTATGCAGTGCACTCCATGTCCAATTATAAGCCATTTAGTATGTAGGCCTATACTCCTTATGCTGACTGTGTGTGTGTGTGTGTGTGTGTGTGTGTGTGTGTGTGTGTGTGTGTGTGTGTGTGTGAAAGAGAAAAAGAGATTGCATTCCAATTATTCCAATTAACACGTCCAGACGGCTCATACAGCTCAACATTCATCATTAAACTCTCGGAAACACACGCTGCAGTGACACACGCTCACCAGTAGAGGGCACTTTCTCACTTCATTTAGTCAAAAAGTGAGGCTCTACAGTCAGACAAAGAAATGAAGTTTCTTCTTTTAAGTTCAACTTTAATTAAATAAAATTTAAAAAGGATCGTCAGAGTTTATGAGAGATGCATCTGCTCCCAAACTAGATGTCCTCTTTTGTTTTATTCATTTATTTTAAAAAGTATTATCGGTAAAAGCGTTAGATGCTTTTGTGTGCTACTAAATACAGAGAGTTACAGTCCAGCTAGCCACATTTACGCGAAGAGCGAACATGCGTAAGTATTTTTCGCTATTCTGACTCGCTGACTAGCGTAGCACAAGAGCAGAGTTTTAGAGTTTAGCAAAAAAAAAAAAAAAAAAAAAAAGGACAAATTTCTCCATCCATTGACCTCTGCTACTTCATCGGCTCTGACTCCGCGGAACAATAGAAGTCAAGAAAACAAACATGAAAACAATATGGAAACTTTTACTCAATGTGGCCATAAAGAACAAGAAGAAACCAAAATACAAAGGCATTGAAAAGAAATAATAACGAGCTGGGGCTGTTGGTCCAAAAAACACATGATCTTCACACTGAACAGAAAATATTGGGTGTTTATTTTAGGAATAGTTCATGTTTTACTCAACGTTAGAAAAAAAAGGTTGACGCTACCTCTTTTTTCTATTTTAAATATAATAATAAAAAAAAAAAGAGCTCTGAAATCGCTGGATTCTGGTTCCTAACGTACGCTAGAGACGGTGCTCCGGACCGCGATCGCTATTAAACCACCGACTCTCTGAATTTTATCTGAATTTAAGATTTTATACTTTTCACAAAGCAAACTGCTTCTGTACAATCGCTTATGTTTTTAATTGTTTCGCAGTGCTGCTTCTTACGTGGTATTTATTTACATTTATGAATAATTCAATTAAAATCCCAAAATAACCACATGTACACCATACACATGACTAATTATTTAGCATAACTCTCAGACGGTAAGTAGGTTTAGTAATTGTTGTTCATTTTTGCCTTTTTATGTCTGTGGACTTTTGAGTCTGAGCACATTTTTTGTGAGAACGTGGAGGAGAACCTGAAGAACTATTAGTTATGTAGTGAAATTTGCAGAATTTGTGTCACATTCAGATCATTTAGCAGATTAGATATCGTGTGAAGAGGTCGTTATGGAGACACGAGGATGAAGCTCATTCCAGCACTAAAGCACGATCAGATCTCAGAGAAGAACGCATCAGGAACCCTGAGGTTGAAGACTGAGCTGGTGTGTAGTTCGTGATTCAGAATAGAAAGCATGGCATTGCAAAATTATTTACTTCAAATTTAAATAAACCTGCTTTATGAATAAAATAATATTTTTTATTATTACTACATTTTATTAACCCACAGATACAGGGACGTGACGTGATAAGGGGATTCATCTATGCAGTTTACAGAACGCAATTTTCAATTTTTCGCAGCATAAGGTGATGAAATTCTAGGAAAAAAAACTTAAATACACTTTTGGAAAATGTTTCCATGACCAGTTTGGCCACTGCTGCTTGTGCTTATTCCTATTGTCTCCACCTCCCTGTCCTGTCATTGCCATGCTACCTGATTGTGTTCACCTGTTCCGTGTTAAATCCTTAAGTAGTTTGTCTATGTATATATATATATATATATATATATACCCCGCTGTTTCTTTGTCTCATTGGCTACGTTTACATGCACATCAACAATCCAATATTAATTGGAATTTGGTAATATTTTAATTAGTATTGAGTCGCGCATCTAAACGCCGCAATCCGATTGCCTGATTCAGATTAAGACAATATTCTGATTCCTCAAATTCCGACTCCCATCCCTGGAATATGCCTGTTTTTTAATTGGAAATGTGTTTCATGTAAACACTTTATTCAGAAAATCCACTGAAATGAGACATGTGTGTGTGCTCAGCCCGCAAGGGATTGTGGGTGCTAACAGGTGCGTAGCTGTAGGCTAGGTATTTAGGAACGGCAACTCGGGCAAACTTACAACAACCAAAACGTAAACATAGCCAGTGAGAAGTCATGGATTTGTTGTCTTGTTAAGTCCCAGCTTTATTCCAAACCTTCCTGGTTTTCCCCATCTTACGATTATGGATTATCCTGGTTTAAAGTTGTCTGTGCTCCGACCCCCACTATGGATAAACAAATCTAACACCAAGTTTACACACAACAGAGCTTTTCCCTATCAGTAAGGGTTCCAAGCAAAGCTAATTTAGGAGGCTAAGAACAATTAAAGAACTATTTTATGCTAAGAATGCACCAGGAAGATAAATATTAAACATCTAACAGGTTCTAGGTATTAAGAAGAACTTAATAAGTAATAATTTGGAGTTTGTAGCGCACACTTTCCCAGTTAATACACACTCTTAGCAAAAAAAAAGAAGGTTCTTTAGGGGTTCTTTGGATAATTAAGCTTCCACAAAAGGTTCAAATTGAAAACCTTCTCTGATAGGTCCTGAGAATGACACCTGAAGAACCATCAAGTGTTGTAATTTTCTAAAGACTGTACATCTATCTACAGCTTTCAGTGTTTACGTGAGAATCATCTGACTCACTAAGGCTGTTTTTGAATAGAATTTATGATGATGTTTTTTAAAAAAAGATGATCAATGCTTTTTTGTTTGATTTTTGTTTTTGCACCCTGACACTATCATCATTCAAATTTTGCGATATGCGGAAGAAATAGATAGATAGATAGATAGATAGATAGATAGATAGATAATGCTTGTTATCTTACGTGATATATCAGGCTTAGAGGTTTATAATTATAATTATCATTTGTCTGCTGGAGTTGGAAGTTCTTCTGCTGCTGTCAGATGAACATTAGCTCTTGACGTTTTTAGGTTCTGGGGCCAGGAACCGAAGTGATAGTGTTTAAGACTGTTCTGTTGCTCCTTGTGCCACTTTGACTTTGACTTTCCTGCACTAAAGAATCTTAGAGACTTGCATTGCATCCCACTGTCTGAGAAGAAGATGGGTTCCCTTTTGAGCCTGGTTTTGCTCAAGTGGTAAACAAATGAAGTTGAATGAATCACTAAGAATTATGGGAAGTTGTTGCTGCTCCAGATTGCCAGGTGTTCCACCTTTGGCTTGTAAATGGACTCATCCTTGGTGTAGTGGTGTCACTGGATGTCTTGAGGAGCTAGAGACCAGGCCAGGTGAGGGCCCCAGAAGTTCCATAGATCCATACACGTGTAGGATCAAAGCATAATGATCAAAAATGTAGGTTTTTTTTGGTGACCGTTTTGCAATTATATAGTAGGGTGAAGAGTATAAAGCCTTGAGGTATACCTTGAGGTCTTCTACAATCCACCAGCATAAAATCGGAGTGAGGTTCTTGTCCAGGAGCTTTAGACTGATTTAAAATCAGACCCGAGGTCCATCAGTACATTTCAGGCAGTGGTGCAAGTTCAGACGTATGTCCTTTGTGCCGTTTTGTGGTAGGCTTGAACGAGGTGCTCAAAGGTCTTCAGAACTGCAGATGTTATAGCTCTGAGCAAAGCAGACACACACACACACACACACACACACACACACACACACACACACACTCGTTCATATCTGTTGATTCATATTTGCCAATTCCATCTTGTGTCAGATGTGACTCAGACTCCGCCTCCAGACAGTGTGATTGACAGCTCAGTGTAACAAACAGATACACATATACACACTCATCGAGAACTAAAGACTCACAGAACACACACACACACACACACACACACACACACACACACACAATTTTACATAAACAACAGACCACGCACATATAAAAGCGATTTGAATCACACGTGACACAAAAACACAACACATCTACATTTAAAAAAAATCATGCAAAAAAAAAAAAATTACACACACACAAGAAACATGTAGACACAAAAGCACCAACGAAAACACACACACACACACACACACACACACACACACACACACACACACACACTAATTTCAGTGTCCTATTCAGGACAAAAACAAGTGAGTCACCAGTTACAGACGTAATAAATGCACAGTCATGAGCTCAAAAGCACAACACACACGTATTAAAAACTCAGTCCACAAGGCTGTGTGTGCGCGTGTACATGTGTGTGTGTGTGTGTGTGTGTGTGTGTGTGTGTGTTTGAGAGTGTAATCCTTTTCTTTAAACCTGATAAACTTCATCAGCTCATTAGCTGTGAATAGGTTGTAACAAGAGCTGTGGTGCTCCAGTGTGTGTGTGTGTGTGTGTGTGTGTGTGTGTGTTTGAAAGAGTAATAAGTTGTAACAGGGTCCGAGCTGTTGATGTGTGTGTGAACCGCGTGAGTTTAACAGGGTCCTCCACACTGTTACACAGTGTTTTGAGCTGAGGTGCCTCACTAGGTTTTAGTGTGTGTGTGTGTGTTTGTGTGTGTGTGTGTGTGTGTGTGTGAAAGGGCAATGTTGTGTGAATCTGAAACAAGCTCATTAGTCGTGAATCTGTTGTATCAAGGTCTTTACTGTTGAGTGTGCTTGTTTGTGTGTGTGTGTGTGTGTGTGTGTGTGTGTGTGTCTCAGAAATACTAATAATCGCCTTTTGTGCATGGACTTTTTAGACCTTTTTAAATAGAACTTAAGATAAAATAGATATTTAAAAAAATAGAAAAAATAGCTAAAGCTCTACTCCTAAACACTACTCCCTAAACAAATACCACAATTAAACTACGTAAAAGACTGCTAAACTACCCCTAAATAACCCCTAAACTATTCCTAAACCACTTCTCCCTAAACCATTATCCTACATTTCTACCTCTAAAGAACTACCCCTAAACTACCCCCACACAACCATGACAACTCTACACCCATAGTCCTAAACAACTATCATTGTACAACAACTGCGCCCAGAAACAACCTATACAGCTATCCTGATACTCTGGTAAAGTACCCTTAAACAACCACTCTCACAAAACTACAGTCCTGAACAACTACCTTCACACCTACTCTGAAACAACGTAAACCACAATGCCAAGCAACTACCAATAAATTATTCCTTCATAAGTTGCAGTCCAAAACATCAACCCTTGTAAGTTACCCCTAAACATCTACCCTCTTCCCTTACCCTAAAACCTTTATCCTCATAAACTACCTTCATACCCTGCCCCTAACAACTACCCTCTTATACTACCCTGAAACAACTGTTAAATACCCCAAATCAATCGCTCTCATAAACCAGTGTCAAACTACCCTCATACCCTACCCCTGACAACTACCCTCTTTATGCTACCCCTAAACAGTTTGAAACAATTAAACCCTCTTAAATCACAGCTTGAAAAAACTACCCCTTGTAACCTCATAAATTACAGCTCTAAAACCCCTAACACTAAACTACCCTTAAACAACCATCTCATAAAGCACAGTCCTAAAAACCTACCCTCATAAACTACCCCAAAACAACAAGCCATAATAATAGATTACAGTTATAAAGAAAAAACACAGTCCTAATCATCCACCCTCATAAACTACAGTCCTAATCTGGCCCTAAATACAGTCGGGGTCATACGTTTACATGCGCTGTGCAGATTCTTTAGTTCTGCCCTGAATTAGTGATAAACTTTTGAACAGGATGATTGGGGTAAATTGTTACTAGTTCGTCTTCTGGGAAACATGTAAATATCTTACGTAGCTTCTGAAGGGCAGGACTGAATGAAAAAAAATGGGATCTTTAGACAAAATAATAACATTTAGCAGATTGGATGGAAACGTACGACTCCGGCTGTAGACACAATCCTCAGCAACACTGCTGTGTGTTTGGGGATTATTTTTATTTCTAATAACGATTATGATAATGATTTTTTATATGTATGTCAAAAAGAAAAGCACGAATCTTAAGAATATTATCAGATATTAACATAAATTTTAAAGAAGTCTGTAATAATGGTGGCGGTGTTTATCTATGGTAATAAAAGGGTCAATAAAGAGCCAAAATGATAAGTGTGTGTGTGTGTGTGTATGTGTGTGTGTGTGTGTGTGTGTGTGTGTGTTGTTTGTGCATGTGTATCTTTACTCAATAGGAGCTAAATGATAATGATCAGCTAAAGTGTGAAACTATAATGAAGTGATACTACTGGCATTGACATGGGAGAAGGACACCTGTGTGTGTGTGTGTGTGTGTGTGTGTGTGTGTGTGTGTGTGTGGGAATACAGTGGCCACAGTAATGATACCTAGACAATATCCCCCAAACACACACCGACAAAAAAAAAACAAGGTGTAAATTAAAGTAACAGAGAGACAGACAGAGGGAAGGACAGCTAGACTGAGACACATAGAGAGAGTGAGACAGACAGTGAGAGTGAGACACATAGAGAGAGTGAGACACATAGAGAGAATGAGACAGACAGAGAGACTGAGACAGACAATGAGAGTGAGACAGACAATGAGAGTGAGACAGACAGAGAGTGAGACAGACAATGAGAGTGAGACAGTGAGAGAGAGTGAGACAGACAATGAGAGTGAGACAGTGAGAGAGAGTGAGACAGACAGTGAGAGTGAGACACATAGAGAGAGTGAGACAGACAGTGAGAGTGAGACACATAGAGAGAGTGAGACAGTGAGAGAGAGTGAGACAGACAGAGAGAGTGAGACACATAGAGAGAGTGAGACAGTGAGAGAGAGTGAGACAGACAGAGAGACTGAGACAGACAGAGAGTGAGACAGAAAGTGAGAAAGACAGACAGTGAGAGTGAGACAGACAGTGAGAGTGAGACAGAAAGTGAGAGTGAGACAGACAGTGAGAGTGAGACAGACAGTGAGAGTGAGACAGGTCTCGTTTGAGGTTTCCTGTGGTCTTTAGCTCAAAATTCTCAGCATTTTTTGTCAGTGGTTTTGACAACTAAAAATGACAGCTCATTTCCAGACAGCAAGGCTAGGTGTTATTCACACGAACACACACACACACACACACACACACACACACACACACACACACACGGGTTTGACTATATACTGATTCTATGCACTATAAACAGTATGTATATATATATATATATATATATGTAGTGCATACATATAGTATTTCAATGTATTTTTTTATGTGTGGGTGTGTGATAATATGCCATTGTGATGATGTAACATGATACCATATCAGAGACCACAGCACACCTTCAGAGGTCTTGTGGAGTCCAGGCCTCGACGGCTCAGAGCTGTTTTGGCGGCACAAGGGGACCTACACAATATTAGGCAGGTGGTTTTAATGTTATGACTGATTGGTGTTGCGAGGTGGAGCCTTCATGGATCGGACTTGTTTGTCCAGCACGTCCCACAGATGCTCGATCGGATTGAGATCTGGGGAATTTGGAGGCCAAGTCAACAACTTGAACTCTTCATGTCATGTTCCTCGAACCGTTCCTGAACAGGTTCTGCAGTGAGGCAGGGAGCATTATCCTGCTGAAAGGGGTCACTGCCATTAGGGAATACCGCTGCCATGAAGGGGTGTAACTCGGTCTGCAACAATGTTTAGGTAGGTGGTACGTGTCACAGTAACGTCCACGCGAATGCCAGGACCCGAGGTTTCCCAGCAGAACATTGCCCAGAGCAATACACTGCCTCCGTCAGCTTGCGTTCTTCCCACAGTGCATCCTGGTGCCATCTCTTCCCCAGGTAAGCAACACATACGCACCCGGCCGTCCACATGATGTAAAAGAAAATGTGATTCATCAGACCAGGCCACCTTCTTCCATTGCTCCATGGTCCAGTTCTGATGCTCACGTGCCCATTGTAGGAACTTTTGGTGGAGGTCAGGGGTCAGCATGGACACTCTGACAGGTCTGTAGCTACACAGCTCCACACACAGCAAGCTGCACTGTGTGTTCTGACTCCTTTCTATCAGAGCCAGCGTTCACTTTTTCAGCAGCTCTTCAGTGGGTTCGGACCAGACGGACCTTCACTCCCCACACGCATCAGTGAGCCTTGGGTGTCCATGACCCTGTCACCGGGTCACCGGTTGTCCTTCCTTGGACCACTTTTGGTAGGTACTAACCACTGCACACCAGGAACATCCCACAAGACCTGCTGCTCTGGAGAAGCTCTGACCCAGTCGTCTAGACATCACAATTCAGCCAAAGTCTCTCTAATCCTTACGCTTGCCCATTTTTCCTGCTTCCAACACATCAACTTCGAGAACTTTTAATGTTATGGCTGATTGGTGTTTATCGTAGCATCATCACACCAGTGATGATTATTGTAGGTATAATTCATACATGTAGATTGTGACAAATTCTTAAGTAGCATTGTAATGATGTATCATCATAAGGGTAAATTCATTAAAAAATCATTAAATCTGAAATAATGAAATCATTAAGATAAAGGTATACTGATTTTTATCCCTTTACGATATTCCTCAAAATGCACAGTAACAGCTAAAGTAAGCGAGTAAGCTAACGCTATTCCTTTGAGGGAGGAACACCAGGCAGGTTGGGTCCATGGATTTATGCTGTTGATGCTAAATTCGGACCCTACCACATGCAGCAGAAATCGAGATTCATCAGACCAGGTGACATTTTTCCAATCTTCATCTGTCCAGTTTATGTGAGTCTGTGCTCAGTGTAGCCTCAGATTCCTGTTCTTGGATGGCAGGAGTGGAACCTGACCTGGTCTTCTGCTGTTGTAGCTCATCCGCCTCAAGGTTCGACGTGTTTTGCATTCTGAGATGCTCTTCTTCTGACTCCAGTGTAAAGAGTGGTTATCTGCTGTACTGTAATTGTTCTGTCAGCTCGAACCTGTCTGGCCATTCTCCGTCGATCTCTCTCATCAACAAGGCGTTTGCCGCTCTCTGGATTTTTTAGCACCATTCTGTGTAAACTCTAGAGACTGTTGCGTGTGAAAAATCCCAGGAACTCAGCAGTTTCTGAAACACTCAAACTGCCACCAATAACCATGTCACAGTTCAAATCACAGAGATCACATTTTTCCCCATTCTGATGTTTCATATGAACATGACCTGAAGCTCTTGACCTGTATCTGCATGATTTTACTCATTGTGCTGCTGCCATGTGATTGGCTGATTGGCTGATTGGATGAATGGGCAGGTGTAGAGGTGTTCCTAATAAAGTAGCAGGGTAATTTTATTTTATGAGTATATATATATATATATATTCTTTTTTTTAAATTGATTTGGGAATGGGGCTGTACATAAGCTCAGGTTGCAATGTTGCTAAATAAACTCCACACCTTTGGAGTTTACATCACCTTTGGGAAAATCTCGAATGGGTTCCATCACGTAATGGAAATCAGCTTACTATTAAACACCACAAGAACCCAGCAGAACCTTCTTTCCTGTGTGATGATTGCCAGAGTTTCTGACTAGCTAAGTTAGCAATATTCGGCTATTAAGTATTGCAGGAGAACATGGCACTTTTCCTAATTTGCATATTCATGCATATTCATGAAGCGTGGCATTTTTAAGCAACGTAGCGCTGTACGTCCGCCATTTCTGTCACTTTTAACTCCGTTAAAACACACATTATTCAGTTTATTACTCGACACAGGGATGTATAATGTTGTTACATGTTGGAATTAAGAGTGATGTGAATTTCTGTAAGTATAACTATAATTCTCATTGTAAAGCAAACAGACGGGATCCAGAAGTGTGAGAAATAACGCAGCATCTTTGTCTCTCTCAGCTTTAAATCACACGTTAGAGGAGGCAGGGGAAGTGTTGACAGTTTTACAAACAGAATGTAAAAAAAAGAGACTCGAGAGGCTTTCGGGAAGAACCTACACACACACACACACACACACACACACACACACACACAGTTATTTTAATTACCTCCTGATCTCATCATGCACTCCCAATGGAACACTGGGATAAAAATGAGCAAAGTGCAGGTGTGTTTATTATATTATAATACACGATATGCTCACATGCTAGTGTGTTTAGTAGGCTAGTCTATCCTTAACGGTTCCTCAGTGTGTTAAAGATTCTCTGTAGGACCCGATCGCAGAGCGTTTCCCTTAAAAAAAGAACTTTTAAGAAGCTGGAACCATTAAACATCTAAAGAACTATTGAGGAACTTTTTTTTTTTTTTTTTTTTTGCTAGGTGTACAGCTTAGACGTGAAGAAGTGAGGTGAAAGAGAAGACTGGAGAAAAAAAGTGGAAAAGAGATAAGACTAAAAACTGTGACTTGAGCTGAGAAAAGAAAAAAAGGAGAAATGAAGAAAAGAGAAATGAAATGAAAGAAGAGAAGACAAATATACCTTATTCTCTGTCACTAACAATTTTGTTAAGGTCAAAGGTCAGTGAGGATCCCCTGTGTGTGTGTGTGTGTGTGTGTGTGTGTGTGTGTGTGTGTACAGTATAAACCTGCCCGAGGCTACAGCGCTCTCCACAATGATCAATTCTGGAGCAGGGATTGAAAAGAAGAGGGGAGGTACACACACACACACACACACACACACACACACAAGCCACCCGCTGCTTTAATTACCAGTATGTGCCCCCTCTTGTTCCAGATCACCTATGGCCCATGAGAGCACACACACACACACACACACACACACACACACACACACACACACACTCTCTCTCTCTCTCTTACAACACTTTCTACAAAGGCGGCTTGGAGAACAAGGGGTTTATGAATGACAGAGAGAGAGAGAGAGAGAGAGAGAGAGAGAAGGAGAGAGGGAGAGATATCTGGTACATTATTCACTTTCAGTAATTTATAGCTTATTCCTCTACATTTACACTGTGTATTATTTTAATTTTTTGTTTATTGAAATCATTACATGGCAGACGAGTCAGGAAGTGGGAGGCAGAATCAGGAATGGAGAGGAAGACCTTGTGGGTCGAGGAGCTTGTAGGCCTCAGGCTGGCAGGAGGAGGAGCTTATGGACCTCAGGATGGTAAGAGGGGGAGCTTGTGGACTTCAAGATGTCAAGAGGAGGAGCTTGTGGACTTCAAGATGTCAAGAGGAGGAGCTTGTGGACTTCAAGATGTCAAGAGGAGGAGCTTGTGGACTTCAGGATGGCAGGAAGAAGAGCTTGTAGACTTCAGGATGGCAGGAAGAGGAGCTTGAAC
>CM074982.1:548456-550956 GCA_037576825.1 Pangasius krempfi | reverse complement strand
AAGGTGTAAGAAAACTCCTCGGCCTTTAGAGCCGGCTCTGCCTGCATATGCAGAGACCACTTATATTTACTTCAGGTGTAAAAACCACAGGGCCTCATTTCTCTCTCTCTGTCTCACACACACACAGACACACACACAGACACACACACACACACACACACACACACACACACATACACACACACACATCTACATGCGTGGACAGTACCACAGTAACCGTTAGTGTACTTAAATACACTACTGTGTTAAAGTTTTACACTGCATGGTACACAAACATGCGCACAGACACACACGCACACACACACACACACACATACACACACACACACACACACACACACACACACACACATACACACACTCGTGAATTCCAAATACACAGACCACCAGTCAATTGTCTGATTTGCCTCCAGGCCTACACAATTAATTTTGTGTGTGCGACTGCATAACACACACACACACACACACACACACACACACACACACACACACACACACACACACACACACACACCTACACAATGAAATATGCACAATAGTCACCCCTTTGTGAAACACACACATCATAGCTCTAGCTCATTAGCACACTTGAATTAGATCAGTAGCATAGAGCTAGGACGAGGTCAGGCAGCACACACACACCCACACCCACACACACCCACACACACACACACACACACACACACACACACACACACACACACAAAGCCACCCTGCACTACACAATGCCACTTTTATTTGCACTGAAAGTGAGTTAATTTACCCCCACTCTCACTCTCTTTCTGTGTCCTTTTCTCTCTGTCTCTCTGTTTTGATGGGGACAGATGGACAGATTCTTCACCTCCGTCTGTTTCTTTTTGTTCCTCATCTTCGAGCACTTCAAAAGGGTTTTTAATAACACTCAGTGCACTTTAAAGTGCAGGGAAGCCGGCGTGGATTCGCCTCACTGTCTCTGTGTCTTTACTGACATTTATAGTGCACTGTGTAAGGTGCTGAAGACACTAATTCATATCTCTGTCAAGTGCACTTCGAGTAGGAAACCTAACACCAGTAAAGCGTAATATATAAGAGATACACAGCAGAGAAGTCCGGAGCTATTAAATAAAAATTATGTGTGGCCACGAGTTAGTAATATGAGTGAGTGAGATAATTGAGTGCAGCCATGACTTATAACATGAAGGAACAGGATAATTGACTCATGGGCTTGACTTAGCAACGTGAGTGAGTGAGATAACTGAGTCATGTCCATTAGTTAGTAATGTGAGGGAACAAAATAATTGAATGCAGCCATAAATTAAAGAGAGAATAAGATAACTAAGGGAAGGAGATAAATGAGTCATGGGCATGAGTTAGTAACGTGAAGGAATGAGATAATTGCCACCATTAGTAAAGTGAGGGAACAGGATAAATGAGTGAGGCCACAACTTGGTAATGTGACAGAATGAGATAGTTGATTCATGGCCATGAGTTAATAATGGAGAGAACGAGATAATTGAGTTGTAGCCAAAACTTAGCAACATGAGGGAACGAGATAATTGAGTAGCCCAAGCATACAAAATAATGAGTTGTAGACATGACCTAGTAATGTGACAGAATGAGATAATAGGGTAATGTGAGTAAGACTTGGTAATGCGAGGGAACAAAATAATTGAGTGCAGCCCCAACTTGGTAACCTGACAGAATGTACAGTATGGACACGCCTCCTAATTAACACACCCATAGCTTACAGGTGCATAAAATCTCCATAGATGAATATTGGAAGCAGAATGGATCATACTGAAGAGCTCAGTGACCAAACATGGCACTGTCATAGGATGCCACCTTTGGCACAAATCAGTTTATGAAATTTCTTCCCTGGTAGATCTGCCCCGGTCATCTGTAAGTGCTATTATTGTGAAATGGAAGCTTGTAGGAGCAACAACAGCTCAGCCACTACCTGGAAGTCTGATGGATGAATCTAGGTTTGGAGGATTCCAGAAGAACGCTACCTACCAGACTGCTTAGTGCCAATGGTAAAGTTTAGTGGAGGAGGGATGATGGTCTGGAGCTGTCTTTCAGGGTTTGGGCTCCTTAGTTTATGTTAATGCTACAGAATACAAAGACATTTTAGATCATTGTATGCTGACAATTGCAAGTTGTAATTCAACTTGACTGTGCCCCCGTGCACAAAGCGAGGCCCACAAAGACGTGGTTTGATGAGCGAGGTGTGGAGGAACTCCAGTGGCTTGCACAGAGCTCTGATCTCAACCCCACTGAACACCTTTACGATGAACTGGTACATCGATTGTGAGCCAGGCCTTTTCATCCAACATCAGTGCCTGACCTTACTAATGCTTTTTTGACTGAATGGATACAAAAGAGTGGAGGCTCTTAAAGCCACAAAGGGGATGTCAACTCCATATTAATGCCCATGGTTTTGAAGAGTGAAGAGGTGAAGAAGGTACAGGAGTTTAAGTACTTGGGGTCAACAGTCCAGAGTAATGGAGAGTGTGGGAAAGAG
>CM074982.1:529060-546729 GCA_037576825.1 Pangasius krempfi | reverse complement strand
GTCAGTGCTATGAAGGTGTTTATTTTGCTAACAGTGCTATGAAGGTGTTTATTTTGCTAACAGTGCTATGAAGGTGTTTATTTTGCTAACAGTGCTATGATGATGTTTAAGGCCAATTCTACCCTGAAGACATTTGGTTTTGAGATCAAAAGATGAACATGAGACAAGGAATTTCAGTTTAACACATCTGGATGTAAATTTCAGGAAATGAATATTTTGATCTCAAACCCAGATGTGTTCAGTGTGTAGCAAAAACAAACAAAGTGGCCTTGCTGTTCCAGGACTTTCAGAGGGGACTGTACGTGGGGTCTTTGTTCTGATTCTGGGCTTAGCTTCAGTTTGATCCAATTGAATGGGTGACTTTAGTCCGATTTAATGGTCATTTTCAGCCTAATGCCCGTATGATTGCTGTCTTAAGTCTGATGTCTTCTTCTCAGAATTAACCAATAACATTCAATCTCATGTTCAAAAGTAATTATCATACACCTGTCATCAATGATGTGATTCTCATTAACCCCAAATTAAGAAAAATATACAAAATATTCTTCACATGTCTGGGCTGTAGGGTGTGTAGATTTTTGCGGAATCAGCCACATTTGATCACGTTTCTTTGCTTAATACACTTAATATAATATTGTGTTTAGTATCATACTAATATCTTTTAATATTTTACACCACATTAGCTGGCAATTTGGAAAAGATAACAAAAGAGTATGTTAACAATTCTGAAAAAAAAAATCACACAATATATTTTTTTGTAGTATTCAAATGAGCCTGAGAGCTGTGATGATGACAGAGCTGGAAAATGAACCCGCCGGCAGACTGAGCATATTTATGTTTGATTGACAGGTGCTAACAAAAAAAAAAAAAACGCAAATTAGCGAAGTGATGATGCGTCGTATGTAGAATAAATGACAGGTAGAGAGACGGCGAGAGAAACAATGACTGACAGAATGGGAAAGGTGGGAAAAAACATGCAGACATTAAGAAAAGAAAAGAAAGAAAGAAAGAAAGAAAGAAAGAAAGAAAGAAAAGGCTGAAGATGAATTTAGACGTGTGTGTGTTCACAGATCGAAGGGAATCAGAGGTGAGAAGGCCAGGTCAGGTTTCAGCTTGACTGTGCATATGTGTGTGTGTGTGTGTGTGTGTGTGTGTGTGTGTGTGTGTGTGTGTGTCTCATTTGGAGAATCTCATTCTCAGCTCCACATCGGCGGGGAGGAAATCGAACCTGTCAGGGCCCTCGGGCAGAACAGAGAGGTGTGGAAGAATCTTTGGCTCAGGATAGGATGGTTCAGGACACACACACACAGCTTAACATGCACATACATGCACATTTCCTCATATATATATATATATATATACACACACACACACACACACACACACACACCGATCAGCCATAACATTAAAACCACTGACAGGTGAAGTGAATAACATTGAGCATCTCGTTACAATGGCACCTGTCAGTGGTTTTAATGTTATGGCTGATCGGTGTGTATACACTCTAATCAGGTAATCATGTGGCAGCAGTGCAATGCATAAAATCATGCAGATGCGGCCAGCAGCTTCAGGTAATGTTCACATCAACCATCAGAATGGGGGAAAAATGTGATCTCAGTGACCGTGGAGTGATTGTTGGTGCCAGAAGGGCTGGTTTGAGTATTTCTATAACTGCAGATCTCCTGGGATTTTCACACACAACAGTCTCCAGAGTTTACTCAGAATGTGTAATAAAGAAAAATCTTCCAGTGAGCAGCAGTTCTACGGATGGAAACGCCTTGTTGATGAGAGAGATCAGCGGAGAATGGCCAGACTGGTTCGAGCTGACAGAAAGGCTAACAGTCAATTTATCAGTAACTCAGATAACCACTCTCAAGTCAAGTCAAGTCAAGTCAAGTGGCTTTATTATCATTCCAACCATATACAGCGAAATGAAACAACTTTCCTCCAGGACGATGGTGCTACATCAAACAGCACAGAGCTACATGACACTACACACTTCTACAGAAAGTGCACATGCAAACAGCACAAGACAGTACAGCAGCTACCAAAACAGGACAACAGGCACAGTAAGAGACGGTGCAGCGCCGACTAGTACACAGTTCTAGTGTGAAAGTGTCTGATATAACAGTAGTGCGAAAGAATAACAATATAATAAATTGTTAAGTTGTGAATGTAAACGTAACAACTATGACAGTATTAAGCTTATACCATATATGGACATAGCAGTTATTGGGGTAGCAACCAAGCAGTGCGTATAGTCGTGACAAGAATTATACACAATATTTTTAAAATACAGTAGCACCAAAAATATGTATGTAGTAAATACAGAAATGTGCAAAAAAATTGCAAAGGGAGTGGGATGGTGTTCAGATGAGTATGAGTGTGTGTGTGTGTGTGTGTGTGTGTGTGTGTGTGTTGTCAGGCCAGTCTCTGAGTATTGAGAAGTCTGATGGCTTGGGGGAAGAAACTGTTGCACAGTCTGGTCATGAGGGCCCGAATGCTTCAGTACATTTTTCCAGACGGCAGGAGGGTGAAGAGTTTGGGTGAGGGGTGCGTGGGGTCGTCCACAATGCTGTTGTCTTTGCGGATGCTGTAAATGGTGCAGGGAAGAGAGACCCTGATGATCTTCTCAGCTGTCCTCACTATCTGCTGCAGGGTCTTGCGATCCGAGACGGTGCAATTTCCAAACCAGGCAGTGATGTGACTGCACAGGATGCTCTCGATAGTCCCTCTGTAGAACATGATGTGGATGGGGGGTGGGAGATGGGCTTTCCTCAGCCTTTGCAGGAAGTAGAGACACTGCTGGGCTTTCTTGTTTATGGAGCTGGTGTTGGGGGACCAGGTGAGGTTCTCCGCCAGGTGAACACCAAAGAATTTGGTGCTCTTGACGATCTCCACGAAGGAACCGTCAATGTTCAGCAGAGGATGGTCACTCTGTGCTCTTCTGAAGTCAACAACCATCTCTTTAGTTTTGTCCACGTTTTGAGACAGGCTGTTGGCTCTGCACCAGTCCGTTAGCTGCTGCACCTCCTCTCCGTATGCTGACTCGTCGTTCTTGCTGATGAGACCCACCACGGTCATGAGTCAGCAGAGTGAACAGCAGTGGACTGAGCACACAGCCCTGGGGGCCCCCAGGACTCAGTGTGGTGGTGTTGGAGATGCTGTTCCCGATCCGGACTGACTGAGGTCTCCCAGTCAGGAAGTCCAGGATCCAAATGCAGAGGGAGGTGTTCAGGCCCAGCAGGTTCAGCTTTCCAATCAGGTGCTGAGGAATGATTATATTGAATGCTGAACTGATGTCTATGAACAGCATTCGAACATACATGTCCTTTTTGTCCAGGTGGGTGGGGGCCAGATGGAAGGTGGTGTTGATGGTGTCGCCTGTTGAGCAGTTGGGACAATACTCAAATTGCAGTGGGTCCAGTGAGGGGGGCAGCACTTCTTCGGCACGGGGATAATGGTGGTGGCTTTGAAGCATGTTGGAACGATGGCGCTGCTCAGGGAGGTGTTGAAGATGTCAGTGAGAACATCTGCCAGATGGTCTGCACATCCTCTGGGCACACTGCCAGGAATGTTGTCTGGTCCAGTAGCATTCTGCGGGTTAACCTTGTCCTTGGGTGCTGTGTCTAACCACGGCTGATGTGAAGAAAACACAGAATACAGTTGTGCAGTTGAGCAGAAGAGCATCTCAGAAAGCACAGCATATCAGACCTTGAGGCACATGGGCAACAACAGCAGAAGATCATGTTGGATTCCAAGTCTGTCAGCCAAAAACTGAAAGCTGAGGCTGCAGTGGGCACAGGCTCCCAAAACTGGAAAGCTGAAGACTGGAAAAATGTAACCTGGTCTGATGAATCTCGATTTCTGCTGAGGAACACAGATGATAGGGTCAGAAATGGAAGCCAACAGCATGAATCCATTGACCTAACCTGCCTTGTGTCAACAGTCCAGGCTGGTGGAGGTGGTGTAATGGTGTGGGGAATGTTATCTTGACACAACTTGGGCCCGTTAATATCAATGAATCATTGCTTGAATGTCACAGCCTATTTGAGTCTTGTTGCTAACCATGTGCATCCCTTCATGGCCACAGTTTCCCATCTTCTAACAGCTTATCATTCCAGCATGATAGAAGCCTTCCCAGTCACTGGTTCTGAATCCAATAGAACACCTTTGGGATGTGGTAGAACAGGAGCTTCACAGCATGAAAGTGCACCTGAAAAATCTGCAGGAATTGTGTGATGTCAACATGGACCAGAATCTCAAAGGAATGTTTCCAACATCTTGTGGGATCCAAGCAATGAAGAATTGAGGCTGTTTTGAGAGTGAAGGGACTGAGAGCTCTACCCAGTATTAGTATAGTGTTCCTAATAAAGTGGTCAGTGAATGCATATAAATCCTAATTCTCTGATCCATTCCCTTCATCATCATCATCATCATCTCTCTCACTCTCACTCTCACACACACACACACACAGACACACACACACACACACACACACACGACATCAGTAGCAGTGGAAAATGTAATATTGGTGAGCTGGTATGGGTCCCAGCATGCTCTATATTACTGCAGAGGGCAGGGAAGCTGGCTGACAACACACACACACACACACACACACACACACACACACACACACACACACACACCAGTAAGGAACCTCCTGTGGTCCTGGCAGAGAGATGCATAACAAAGTTAAAGTGCTGCCTACCTCTCTCACCTCCTGCACATCACTGTGCCAAGCAGATAACAAACAAACAAACAAACAAATAAATAAATAAATAAAAACAGGCAGTGTGTGCCAACATGCTGCCCTATAGAGTCCTGGGCCTCCAGATGACATCACACACACGTGAAAGTGAAGTGACATGTAGCCAAGCATGGTGACCCAACATTGTGCTCTGCATTTAACCCATCCAAGTGCACACACACACACACACAGTAGTCAACACACACACACACACCCGGAGCAGTGGGCAGTGCCGGGGGTTCGGTGCCTTGCTCAAGGGTCTCACCTCAGTTGTGGTATTGAGGGTGGAAGAGAGTCATTCACTCCCTCACCTACAATCCCTGCTGGACCTGAGCCTCAAACCCACCACCTTCAGGTTCACCTTCGACTCTCTAACCATTAGGCCACGACACACACGTACAAGGACACGTACAAGGTCACGTACAAGGTCACGTACCCAAAAGACCAAGTTATATCTCTGTAGTGTTTTAATTGTCCTCCATGATGGGGATGACTCCAGAACAGCTTTAGTCATCACCTCTGACCTTTGCGAATATTTTGGCACACCTTAGGGGTTTGTTAACGCTCCATCAGTATTACAGGCAATCATTAATGAGAGCATCATCAGCTTTATCCATGACATATTTCCTTAGTCAGGACATATCCAGATTTGGCAACGTAAAGTCCAAAACTTACAACAGTATTTACGCGGGGAAATTTCCTGATATTCAGAGTCAGGTTACGCAGCTGCTTATGTGCTCCACAGATTATTAAAATCAGCTGCATGTAGTTTTTTCTTGAGTAGAAGCGTCGGATACGGGTTTTTTTTTTCCAACAGCAACTAGATCACCACCTCAAACTCTCCTCTAAACCAGGAAAAAAACCAGGGATAAAAAAACAGGCATTTTTCTTTGCAGCCTAAATATAATGCAATGTAAGATAAAAGCAGGAGACAACTTAAAAATGAAAAATAAAAAGACTGATATCATATATGAATGAGAAGATGGTGAGTGTTGAAATAAATCTAATGTACCGTCGCCTGTGGCTCGCTTAGGGATTAGGGATAAATTCACATATTTACTATATATATATATATATTTATATATATTTAATCCATTTATCTCTGTAAAGTTGCTTTGTGACGATGTCCATTGTTGAAAGCGCTATACAAATAAAATTGAATTGAATTAATGAAATGAGATTTATTCTAAAGAAATGAGTGTTGAAATAAATCTCATAGATGTAATGATCACATTAATCACTGGTTTAAGTTAACAAAATGGCTTCCACGCTCATTATTCAGCAACACATAGAATAGCACTTGATCCAGCACAGACAATTTGTTGGATTTAATTTTTTTAAAAAGGTGCCACCTTTTGGCTCTGCCACCTTTAAAGGAAAATGTGCGTTGTTACGCGTACTTAATGGCTGTGAATGTGAGATTTTGAAGTGGCTATGGTTTGTTTTGCATGGGAGCTTCACATTGCCACTTGTGCCTCGCACCACAGGACAGGTAAACATCGGAAAAAGACCGGGGCATGTTTGCTAATCTTCATCTGTTCGGTTCGGGTGAGTCTGTGCTCACTGTAGCCTCAGACTCCTGTTCTTGGCTGACACGAGTGGAACCTGATGTGGTCTTCTGCTGTTGTAGCTCATCCTCCTCAAGGTGAGATGTGTTGTGCGTTCTGAGATGCTTTTCTGCTTCCCGTAGCTGTAAAGAGTGGTGATTTGAGTTACTGTAGACTTCCTGTCGGCTCAAACCAGTCTGGTCATTGTCCTCTGATGTCTCTCATCAACTAAGCGTTTCCTTCAGCAGAACTGTTGTTTTTTGTTTTGTTTTGTTTTTGCACCATTCTGTGTAAACTCTAGTGTGTGAAAATTCCAGGAAATCAGCAGTTTCTAAAATACTCAAACTAGCACCAACACACATGCCACAGTTACAGTCACTAAAGTCACATTTTTCCCCATTCTGATGTTTCATATGAACATGACCTGAAGCTCTTGACCTGTACCTGCATGATTTTACTCATTGTGCTGCTGCCACGTGATTGGCTGACTGAATAACTGCAGGAATGAGCAGGTGTAGAGGTGTTCCTAATAAAGTGGCTGGTGAGTGTATATGCAGTATGTCTTACACTGTAGTTCACTCTACATGCTAACTGCCTTCTGAAGCTAGTTCATTACATGTACACACACACACACACACACACACACACCCTCTTGTGTGTCGGTCAGAGGTAATAATGATGGACCAGATGGGTTTTTTAAAGAAGCAGCAGGAGATTCCTACAGGAGACACACACACACACACACACACACACACACACACACACACAGAAATAGAGAGAAAATAGACTCCACCTTTTGTGAGTCAGTACAGACACACAATCTTTATGAAATTATTCTTTAGAAGTGTGTGTGTGTGTGTGTGTGTGTGTGTGTGTGTGTGTGTGTGTGTGTGTGTGTGTGTTCAGCTACCTTAATCTCTATAGTTTTGTGATGTTATTGCTTTGTTCTACATTGTTCGCAAACACACACACACACACACACACACGACAGCACTACCTGACAGGGAGCGTGTTTTCTTGGCAAGTCCTCGCTGGTAAATTCATGCACTTGACCTGCATGCATTGATTCTTACACACACAGACACACACACACACACATACACACACACACACACACACACACACACACTGATTCATTCACCCACTTGGTCGACCAAGCAGAAAACAACACAATCAATATGGACAGATACTGAATCCTTTCACACTGTTCCTTTAGCTGTCATATATTCTATCCATCCGTGCAACCATATGTCCATCCCTCCACATATATGTCTCTTCATCCATCCATCCATCCATCCATCCATCCATTTCTCTCTCCATCAATCCATCCATCCATCCATACATTTATTCAACCCATTTCTTCTTTCTTGTGGCCATCTGCCCATCAGGTTGACCATTCATCCCTTCATCCGTCCATTTCTTTATTTGTCCCATCATTTACTCAGCTCCTCATCCATCCATCCATCCATCCATCCATCCATCCATCCATCCCTAGTATTCAATGCTAGAGATGATGAGGAACTGAACAGAAGCCTGCATGAACACAACATCCATCCTCTCATCCATCTCATTCCTTCATGCGTCTATACATGTATCCATCCATTAAACCCTTAAGTACCTATTTAATATCAGTCTTTTCATCCGTGACCCATCTACCATCACTTTGCTCATGCATCCATTTCTTTCTCTTACCCATTCATTCCTCTATCCCTTCATCCCTTAATTCTTCCATCTCTCCATCCAGCCATCCATGTATTCAGCCACCCACTGTGCAGTCATTCATTATCCATCCATCTTTCATCCACACCACACCACCTCATATCCTTCATCCATCCATCCATCCATCCATCCATCCATCCATCCACTACCTTCCCACAGATTAACCCACCTGTTCACTCATCCACATATCCATGCTTGATTTATTAATCTATCCATCTGTCTACTATAATTATCACCTCATTAGCTTTTTCTATTTCTTCCAATCCATAAATACAGTATCCACCCATCCATCCATCTATCCATCCATCCATCTGTCTTCTATACAATCCTTTACACTTTCTTCTTATTCATCCACCTCTTCATCTCTTCTCTTCATCCACCCATCCACCGCTTTATCCTTTAACTATACTTCCATCTGCCCAACATCCTGTCACCCATCCGTCCATCCATCATCCATCAATCCATCCATCCAACCAATCTCTGCATCCACTTATTTTTTTATTTATCTATCTATCTATCTATCTATCTATCTATCTATCTATCTATCTATCTATCTATCTATCCACTCCCTCCATGTATTCACTCAATCATCCCTCCATCCATCCATCCATCCATCCCAGTGCTGTGTTTATAAGGAGTGCAGGTTCAGAAAGACTCCCCTCTCTCCTCCTCTCTCTGCTTCCTGCGGCTGGACAAGCTGGTCAGGCCGCATCTGCCATCACATCTTTAGCATCCTAACAGTGGGACACCACACACACACACACACACGCACACACACACGCACACACACACACACACATGCTTGGAGCAAGGGAAGTCCGTCACAGGGATGTAATCAAACCTGCTTAGAGAGAGAGAGAGAGAGAGAGAGATGGATGGATGGAGGGATGGAAAGATGGAGAGTCTCCCAGTAGCTCCTTCTGCTTGATCATAATGTAATTTTAATTAAAAAGCTCAGTGTCAAAGGGTTTAGCAACTGACAACTGAGGCCAGATTGTCACGCTGCTGCAGCTCTCTCTCTCTCTCTCTCTCTCTCTCTCTCTTTCTCTCTCTCTCACTCTATCTCTCTCTCTCTCACTCACTCACTCACACACAAAATCTCTGACCTGATGTGATATATTTCTTTAGAAAAATCAGATGTAGTAGATATCAGATTTGAGCACTCAATGGGTAAGTGTGTGTGTGTGGTCGTGCCATGGGAATGTGTGTGTGTGTGTGTGTGTGTGTGTGTGTGTGTGTGTGTGTGTGGTCGTGCAATGGGAGTGTGTGATGGTGTGTGTAGACCCCATGAGACTGTGGGACACAATTAGGCTACACAAGTCTCTAATGCTTTTTAGGAGTACAGAGTTCACCCCAGAGACACAGGAGCTAAAAGCTACACTACCTATCTGTCTCTCTCTTTCTCTTTCTCTGTCTGTCTCTCTCTCTCTCTCTCTCTCTGTCTGTCTGTCTGTCTGTCTGTTTCTCTCTCTCTCTTTCTCTGTCTGTCTGTTTCTTTCTCTCTCTCTCTGTCTCTCTCTATTTCTCTGTCTCTGTCTGTCTGTTTCTCTCTCTCTTTTTCTCTCTCTGTCTCTCTCTCTCTGTTTCTCTCTCTGTCTCTCTCTCTCTCTCTCTCTCTCTCCCTCTGTCTGTTCCTCTCTTTCTGTCTCTCTGTCTGCCTGTCTGTTTCTCTCTCTCTCTCTTTTTCTCTGTCTGTCTGTTTCTCTCTCTCTCTCTCTCTCTCCCTCTGTCTATCTCTCTACCTATCCATCAGTCTGTGTGTTGTTCTCTTTCATTGGTTTTGGTAATTCTTGGTGTTTAGGATTGTTTGAGATTGAGGCATGTTTGGTGTTTAGGCCCATTGGATAGTGATTAGTTGGTTGTTTAGGTCAGTTTGATAGTGATTAGTTGGTGTTTAGGTCAGTTTGATAGCGATTAGTTGGTGTTTAGACCGGTTGGATAGCGATTAGTTGGTGTTTAGGTCAGTTGGATAGCGATTAGTTGGTTGTTTAGGTCAGTTTGATAGTGATTAGTTGGTGTTTAGGTCAGTTGGATAGCGATTAGTTGGTGTTTAGACCGGTTGGATAGCGATTAGTTGGTGTTTAGGCATATGGATGCTCTGTGGTGTTTGACTGGTGTTGATGCGCAGTGTTTGGTGTTTAGGCCTGTTCAGTGGTGTTTGCTCGGTGTTTAGTCACCATTTGCTTGGTGTTTGATGGCATTTAGTTGTAGTTCAATACTGTTTGATAATGCTTATGTGGTATTTATGCCTATTGGATTATTTCTTTTCTTGTGTAGTGCTGCTGTTTTGGGCCTGCTCAGTATGGTTTGGCAGTATTACGCTTGTTAGATGGTGTTTAATAGGTATTTTGGCCTATGTGGTATTAACTGGTTATGGTAAATGGTAACTAATTGGTGTTTAGGCCTGTTTGTCAGTGTGTTTATACCTGTTGTTTGGCATCGAGGCATCTCGTTATGGACTTAGTCCTATTGTTTGTTCTTTAGGAATGCTGTTAGGTATTAAGGCCTCTGGTTTATGCCTGGTGTTGGGTATTTTCTTGAATATGTATTATAGTCCGTTTAGTATATTAACTAACGTTTTGTCTTTAGGACCATTTGATAGTGTTTTATCTTGGGCTTAGGCTTGCCTCTTGTTTAGGCCTCTTGTTTGGTGTTTAGGCCTGTGTTTTAGTGTTTAGGCTACTTTTTAGGATTTAGGCTTGTTGTTTTATGTTTAGACCTGTGAATTTGGTCACCAGAACATGATATGGAGCAGAGCAGACAGTGGTGTCACATTCAGCCAGTTATTCAGTGCCTTAAATGTACTTTCAGATCCACAGTACGCCTGAGCCAGTGGCGTACATACCTAGACCCAATCTCTCCGTATTTTTGTGCTTCTGTCTGACAGTCTGTTTATCTGTCTGTCTGCACTGTACTGTTTGTTCCTTCTCTCATTGGTTTGGTGACTTTAAAAATGCAGAGGGGAGTGGTGTTGTTCTCAGGGCTCTCTGGTCACGGGTGTGTGTGTGTGTGTGTTGTGTGTTGTGTGTTTAAAGTGAGAGTCTGTGAAGGCCTCCTTGTGTGGTCAAATTTGCGTTTGACTTGAGCAAATCAGTGTGTGAATGCCGAGAGAGACAGGAAGAGAGTGAAATATTTGAGCACTTGGACAGAAATGCCTTCAAACGTGTGTGTATACAATTATATTATTACTATAATACTACATTAAAGTCTGCACATGCTTGTTATATATACATATATATATATATATATAGTGTGTGTGTGTTTGTGTGTGTGTGCGTGTGTGTATTTTCTTATTTATTTGTGTGTTTCCATGTTTCCTGCTGTTAAATTGACAGACTGAATTAAAACTCAGCTGGTGGCTTCGCACTGTCAAAGCACCTGAATCGGTCATAACCCACGCACACACACACACACACACACACACACACACACACACACACACACACACACACACACACAATGCACAGCAATCCCTTGTTAATCCGTTGAGCTGAACTTTATTAACATGATGAGCTTAATCACATTCAGAAATCAGCCATGCAGACAACGCAACCTGCGATAACAGCAGTAACACCACACACACACACACACACACACACACACACACACACACACACACACACCCCAAATAAATTACACACTAACACTGAACGTTTATCCCTTTTCTTGATTTTAATTGGAATAACTGAATTCAAAATTGAATTCAATTCATAATTATTGATAGTGTGTAGTAAATAGCCTGCAACAAGTTTAAACACCTGGAAATGCTTTAAATACTGTTTTTATTCTCATTCTGAAAGCTATTTTCAGTCACAGAGCTTCTCAGGCTTCATTAATGTAGGCGTATATTTTGTCATAATGATGTTATTGGACTGTTTGTAGTGTTTAATGAGCACTTCCAGCTCAACATGGAGAAAAATCCCTTTCTTTATGGTGTTTCCTCTTTCTGCAGTCGGCTGCTTACGTATTGTGTGCATGAGCCTCAGATATTACTTTCTGACTGGATGAACAGATACGGGCTGCGCCTGGACTATTCATCTGAGTCTATTTCAAATACAGAAAACACATGGAATACCTTCTCGGTTGGTGTTTATGCCTTTTGGTTGGTGTTAAGTTGGCTAGGTTGATGTTGGTGTTTAGGGCACTTGTTTTGTGTTTAATTCATGATAAGTCCTGTCATTTAGTGTGTAAGCCTGTAGTTCATGTTCAGGACTCTCCGTTGGTGTTCAGTAGGCCTTTAGTTCCAGTTGCTGATGGTTAGGGATGTTGTTTGGTGTTTAGGCATCTTGGTTGCTGGTTGTTTGGTGGTAAGTCCTGTTATTTGTTGTTTTGGCCTGTTGGGTAGTGTTTAGTTGGTGTTCTATTTGGACTGGATGGCGCATATGAGTAGTGTTTGGCAGAGTTGGTTGACATTAGGTTGCTGTGTAACTGGTTCTTTGGCTTGTTAGTCAGTGTGCAGTTTATAACTAGGCCTCTTCTTAGATTTTTAAACCTGCTGGATAGTCTTAGTGCTCAGATTGGCTTGGTTGGGGTGTATGTCTGATGAATGGTGTTTAGTTTGTGTTTAGGACTGTTGTTTTTGGCTGTTATTTTTGTTGGTGTTTAACTGAGGACGTGCCATGTTATTCCATATTTAGACCTTCTGAAGTTTGCTGTTTGGTGTTAAGGCCCACTGGGTGGTATGTAATTGATGGTAAATCCTGTTTCGTTACTGTTTAGGACTGTTGGTTGGTGTTCAGTTAGTCTTTAGTTCTGTTTGTTGATGGTTAAGTTTGTTGTTTGGTGTTTACTGGATGCTAGGTTGTGTAATTTAGTGATAAGACCTGTTGAGTAGTATTTAGTTAGTATTTAGGGCTGTATATTTATATTTAGTTGCTATTTTGACG
The DNA here is from genome assembly GCA_037576825.1 of Pangasius krempfi. Taxonomy (NCBI): domain Eukaryota; kingdom Metazoa; phylum Chordata; class Actinopteri; order Siluriformes; family Pangasiidae; genus Pangasius; species Pangasius krempfi. The sequence continues at coordinate 533,827 of CM074982.1, read as the reverse complement.
TGTGTACTTGGTGCTTTAGACTGTTAGTTGGTGTTTACTATGATAAAGTATGATATATTATGAATATATGTTGGCACACTCTGTGCTGACCTCATGATATCTTTGGTTCTTCTTCTGTTTTGTTCTCATAAACATGTTTAGAGTACGTACACACCGTGAAACACGTTAACCGCCACTTCTGTTCTCTGCCGATGTCTTTGTTTGACGCCTTTGTTTTTGCAGATATTGCATATAGATAACTATAAATAGTCCCTATCTGTATAATTACTGTATAATTGTGTACTATGTACACAATTACACTTGTTCGATAGTGTTAGCTGATGTGTGATGCGTTGACCTTTTGGTTGGTGTTAAATCCCAGTGGTCAGTGTGCAGTTATTGATTATTTATAGTTTTTAATTTAAGCCTATTGGACTTTTTGGATTGTTGGTTTTTTGGTTGAGTTAGTGTTTAGTTCAGGGTGTTGGTGGCTATGTTTGTTGCTTGGTGTTTAGATAATGATACGTTTTGTTAGTTGGATCTTTGGGCCTGTTTTTAGACATTCAGTGCTGTTATTTGATGTTAAGTGCTTTTATTGCTCGGTATTTATCTCTACTTCCAGCTCATTGCGTTCATTACTGCTACAAATAAAACTTGTGGCCTTTTGCTAAACTGTAGCACTATGGCCTGGGTTCTTTTTAGTTGAACTTCACACTCCACACCCATTCCAACACACACACACACACACACACACACACACACACACACACACACAGGGGTGTGAAACAGTACGTTTTAAACCGAGGGACTGCTCCAGCCTCTAAAACACATCAGTGGTTTTGCTTATATTACACTCTCTTACAGTAGACTGTACACTTAACACTCCACGCTGTGAGGCGTCACTGACTGATCCACCACAAAAATATGGCACAGTAACGCCTCAGCTCGTGACTCGACATGCTGAACTGTAAACTACAACAAATAATAAAATAAAATGTACAGTTACATGCCATACACACCGAATTAGCAGTTTATTAAACACCTGTCTCTTGCCACAGTGTCATCATGAGACCTGCTCAATCCCAGAACACACACTCTGCACATTGCGGAGTTTTCCCGCTCTAACACACCAGGATAATCACACGACCGTTGTGTTAATGAGCTGATGAGTCGTGTCAGACGTGTTAGAGCAGGAAACACTACACCGAGCAGAACAGGAGAACCACAGGCTCCTGGGGAATACGGCTTTAATAAAGCTAATAACACTCCCAACCTGCAGCTATTTAAAGAGTAATAAAACGCTTGCATGTCTGTTAATACGGCAAAAAACCCGACAGAACAACTAATGCACTTATGTCAGCTGTAACACTACACAACTGTCACATGAGCATAAAAACAATAAAACCGAGAGAGTCTATAGGGAGCGATAAAGACATGATGAAGTGAGAGAAAGTGAGAAACCAACAGACAGATAGAAAGGAAACATAGATGAAAAAAAGTGAAAGAGAACGTGAGAGAGTGAAACGGAGGAGGACGGGTGGAAAACGGGTATAAATGATATAAATACAATGACAGAGAGAGAAAAGAGGAAGATGGACAGAAAGGGAACAAAAAGAGAGGAAACTGGAACGCTGCGAGGACAGAGAAACAGGAAACAGAAATAAAAATATAAAGGAAATAACAGACAGAAAGGCATTAAAACACACTAACTATAAGAAAGAAAGAAAGAAATGAATAGAAAAAAGAAATGAAGAAAGGGAAAGTTAGTAATGTATAGATTAACAAACTGAAAAGAAAGAATGAAAGAAAAGGTGAAAAGAAGGAAAGAAAAAAGAAATAAATGTAATAAAATGGCAAAAAAGTAAGATGAAAGGAAAGAAAGACAAAAGAAAGAAAGAAAGGAAGAAATAAAAGGAAGAAAAAATTGAACTAGATATGAAAATAGAGTGAAAAGGAAGAAAGAACTAAAAATGAAATAATTTGTTAGATTCTACAAAGATGAATAAAAGATCAAGGAGAAAGTATGAGAGACCTGGAGGTAGAGAAAGAGAAAGGTAGAAAGACAGGATAGATAAAGACAGCTCAAAAAAAGATAAAGAGTAGAGATATAAGGAAAAGGAGAATTAAAGAGAGAGAGCAAGACAGGAAGGAGACGGCAGGAAGATAGCAAGAAAAGAAAGACCGAGGGGAAAAAGGAGAAAAATCAGGTAAAGACAGAAGGAAGGAGAGAAGAACAGGAGGAAGATGGAGGGATGTGCTCAGGGCTCTTTGGTGGAGGTGTGAAAAAATGCACTTATCCATAAGGGCAGCTGTCTCACTCTCAGCTGCACCGTTTCTGACAGCACACACTGAGGCTACACCAAAATCTGCACCACAGCCCTAAATCCTGTCACTTCCTGTTTCCCCTCCAGTACAGGATATGAGCATGGAGACAATTATTAAATAATTTACTAACAAAGGGATAAACTTCTTTATGTAACATCATGCGATCTGGTTTACAGCGTGTGGGTATTAAAGAGGTGTTTGGGGTATCAGTGTAGTGTTAGTGTAGTGTTAGTGTAGTGTTAGTGGGGTATTAGTGTAGTGTTAGTGGGGTATTAGTGCAGTGTTAGTGTAGTGTTAGTGTAGTGTTAGTGGGGTATTAGTGTAGTGTTATTGCAGTGTTAGTGGGGTATTAGTGCAGTGTTAGTGGAGTATTAGTGCAGTGTTAGTGCTGTGTTAGTGGGGTATTAGTGCAGCGTTAGTGTAGTGTTAGTGGGGTATTAGTGCAGTGTTAGTGGGGGGTTAGTGGGGTATCAGTGCAGTGATAGTGTAGTGTTAGTGGGGTATTAGTGTAGTGTTAGTGGGGTGTTAGTGTAGTGTTAGTGGGGTATTAGTGTAGTGTTAGTGGGGGGTTAGTGGGGTATTAGTGCAGTGTTAGCGTAGTGTTAGTGGGGTATTAGTGTAGTGTTCGTGCAGTGTTAGTGTAGTGTTAGTGGGGTATTAGTGTAGTGTTAGTGCAGTGTTAGTGTAGTGTTAGTGGGGTATTAGTGTAGTGTTAGTGTAGTGTTAGTGGGGTATTAGTGCAGTGTTAGTGTAGTATTAGTGGGGTATTAGTGCAGTGTTAGTGTAGTGTTAGTGGGGTGTTAGTGTAGTGTTAGTGTAGTATTAGTGTAGTGTTAGTGGGGTGTTAGTGTAGTGTTAGTGGGGTATTAGTGGGGTATTAGTGCAGTGTTTGTGTAGTATTAATGTAGTGTTAGTGGGGTGTTAGTGTAGTGTTAGTGTAGTGTTAGTGTAGTGTTAGTGGGGTATTAGTGTAGTGTTAGTGTAGTGTTAGTGGGGTATTAGTGTAGTGTTAGTGTAGTGTTAGTGGGGTATCAGTGTAGTGTTAGTGTAGTGTTAGTGGGGTATTAGTGCAGTGTTAGTGTAGTGTTAGTGGGGTATTAGTGCAGTGTTAGTGCAGTGTTAGTGTAGTGTTAGTGGAGTATTAGTGCGGTATTAGTGCAGCGTTAGTGTAGTGTTAGTGTAGTGTTAATGGAGTATTAGTGCAGTGTTAGTGTAGTGTTAGTGGGGTATTAGTGTAGTGTTAGTGGGGTATTAGTGCAGTGTTAGTGTAGTGTTAGTGTAGTGTTAGTGGGGTATTAGTGTAGTGTTATTGCAGTGTTAGTGGGGTATTAGTGCAGTGTTAGTGGAGTATTAGTGCAGTGTTAGTGCTGTGTTAGTGGGGTATTAGTGCAGCGTTAGTGTAGTGTTAGTGGGGTATTAGTGCAGTGTTAGTGGGGGGTTAGTGGGGTATCAGTGCAGTGATAGTGTAGTGTTAGTGGGGTATTAGTGTAGTGTTAGTGGGGTGTTAGTGTAGTGTTAGTGGGGTATTAGTGTAGTGTTAGTGGGGGGTTAGTGGGGTATTAGTGCAGTGTTAGCGTAGTGTTAGTGGGGTATTAGTGTAGTGTTCGTGCAGTGTTAGTGTAGTGTTAGTGGGGTATTAGTGTAGTGTTAGTGCAGTGTTAGTGTAGTGTTAGTGGGGTATTAGTGTAGTGTTAGTGTAGTGTTAGTGGGGTATTAGTGCAGTGTTAGTGTAGTATTAGTGGGGTATTAGTGCAGTGTTAGTGTAGTGTTAGTGGGGTGTTAGTGTAGTGTTAGTGTAGTATTAGTGTAGTGTTAGTGGGGTGTTAGTGTAGTGTTAGTGGGGTATTAGTGGGGTATTAGTGCAGTGTTTGTGTAGTATTAATGTAGTGTTAGTGGGGTGTTAGTGTAGTGTTAGTGTAGTGTTAGTGTAGTGTTAGTGGGGTATTAGTGTAGTGTTAGTGTAGTGTTAGTGGGGTATTAGTGTAGTGTTAGTGTAGTGTTAGTGGGGTATCAGTGTAGTGTTAGTGTAGTGTTAGTGGGGTATTAGTGCAGTGTTAGTGTAGTGTTAGTGGGGTATTAGTGCAGTGTTAGTGCAGTGTTAGTGTAGTGTTAGTGGAGTATTAGTGCGGTATTAGTGCAGCGTTAGTGTAGTGTTAGTGTAGTGTTAATGGAGTATTAGTGCAGTGTTAGTGTAGTGTTAGTGGGGTATTAGTGCAGTGTTAGTGTAGTGTTAGTGGAGTATTAGTGCGGTATTAGTGCAGCGTTAGTGTAGTGTTAATGGAGTATTAGTGCAGTGTTAGTTGAGTGTTATTGCAGTGTTAGTGGGGTGTTAGTGCAGCTGTAGTTGGGTATCAGTACAGCAACAGTGCAGTGTTACTCGGGTGTCAGTGGGGTATTAGTGCAGTGTTAGTGTAGTGTTAGTGGAGTATTAGTGCGGTATTAGTGCAGCGTTAGTGTAGTGTT
>CM074982.1:475321-488003 GCA_037576825.1 Pangasius krempfi | reverse complement strand
TATATATATATATATATATATATATATATATATATATATATATATATATATATATATATATATTTTTTTTTTTTTTAGATATTTGCAAATTATGATATTTGATATATTTTTAATATTTGTATTATATTTATGTCTAATAAATATCTTCATCTTTATTAAATTCATCCTTATTTCTTCAATTATTTTGTAGCTGAAAGGATAACAGATGATCCTTCATGACATTAATTAAAAAAATAAAATTAAAAAATTGTGTTTAAAATAAAAATTTAAATTAAAACTCAAAAATCAAAATTATTTATTCGTTTGTTCATTTTTTGTTATTTCTATATACCACTACAAAAACTGTATATAGCTGGAGCTTCTTCCTGACCACGCCCCCTGATCCATGCATTTATACTTAAACTTCCAGAAAGATCTTCATGAATTTCCAGTTTGTTATCAGAATCCTGGCCTGGTTTCATGGTTCCTTATTTTCTTAGCTGTTTAGTTTTTCTAGTTTTGTACTTCATTATTTTTTCTATTTTCTTCTTGCACTCTCCCTTTCCCTATTCCGTTTTTCCAGTTAGATTAATATTCTCCTTGTTTGTATTCTGAATGGGCCTCATTTATCACTCTTTGTGTTTTATCAAGTTGTGTGTAAATGTTTGAGTAACCCAAACCGAATTAATATTTTCAGAGAGATTGACAAGAGGTCCAGAAAAGCTGATTTTCTTCGTATCCGTGTCTGTACATTGATCAGCTGTAATGTGGAAAGCAGCTCATTTACATGTAGCGACGCCCACAAAACTCCATAAAAGGTAAAGCGCACAGACAGCTGGGAGCACGAAATGAGCGATCAGGGTGAAGACTGAAAAACAGAAGCAGAAGTTATTTTGACTCACCTACATACTATACCAATAATAATAATAATAATATCAGTAATAATAATAATAATAATAATAATAATAAGCGAGCGCTGAATCCTCCGTCAGCGGAGGCGTTTGTTTACGGCTTACGGCTCTGCGCAGACAGAGCGGCCCGTCCTCCGCTTATACGCCGCCGTTTCCTTTATCATTACTGACAGACTCATTTCATTTGTCTCAATGTAAAGGTTTGTGTTGATTCGCTTTCTTTCTTTATTTTTATATTCTTTAATTAAAGCCAATAAAACGACGCGGCTGGTTTTGAGTAAATGTTGTGGGCGGAGCTCTGAGGCCCCGAGCGAGTGAACCAGCGTGAGGACGTGTTTCTGATCGAGACTCTAAAGCTCGCTCTGGATAACGGCGTCTGCTAAACGCTGGAAACGTCACAAACACAAGCAGTTTAAACTCCACAGAATGTTCCAGAGAGAGAAGTGCAGAAATCCTGCAGATTATAATTGATAATTATTGATCTGAAGTCGGTCAGGTCGAGGTTTATGTTAGTGAGTCTTCTAATGTGCAAATTTACACACAATCAGGAGCACGAGTAGGATCCGAACGAGTTTCTGAATTTACAGGATTGTCATGAAAACTAAATTTCTTGTCTAAACACACACACACACACACACACACACATACACACACACACTCGGGTGTCTCTTTCGACATTTATGTTTTAAATGTACATCTCAGTGCTAATAAATATAAACAATCCTGATGAAGACAGAGTCCATGTGGGGACACAGTCTGTGTGTGTGTGTGTGTGTGTGTGTGTGTGGAGCAGCCTGCTGTCGGCGGGTCTGTTGGGCGTCTGTGCTGTGTGTGTGTGTGTATGTGCGTATATGGCCCATCTGATGGAGATCTGGAGATCCAGAGCGGCCGAGTTTTCCGTCCCGGCGCAGACGAACACACACAGACTGTTTAATGCCATTATTTCCCATTTACATATAAATACAGACACATACACCAGGTTGTAGGCTCAATATTGAGGCAATGGAGCAGCACGCAGGTCTGTGTGTGTGTGTGTGTGTGTGTGTGTGTGTGTGTGTGTGTGTGTGTGTGTTAATACTGCATTACAGAATGAGCACGAATTGGTTAAACCTGTGGACAGTTTGAAGGTTTGTCATTTTAAAAGGTGAAAATGATATATTAAAAAAATATATAAAGCAGGGTTCGAAGTCCAGGAGCACGAAGTACAAATTTGTGGATCAGAAGAAGATCTCTGTAGAACCACTGACCTCATTACCGTTCATATGTTCTGTTGTGCCTCCACTTAACTCTACTTGACGTCTCTGAACGGACGTGAGCGTGAGAGACGACTCTGATCGGCTAAATCCCGAGATCCACAGCTCTGAGAGCGTCTACGTTTCCCTGGGAATCCTGGACGCTTCACCTTCCGCCTAATTTACATCAAGTCTGTATTTTTTTTAATGTGAATTTTGAATTTTTTTCTGATTTTCTGATCTCAAAACTATAACTTGTCATTTCTAATTATGTTTTAAATCATTGGCAAAAAAATGCACATTTATTAAAGACACCACAAAGAAGAAACTTATTTAATTTAATGTCACGTGTATATAAAACAAATATATGACATTTCTGTATTTAAATACACAGTGTGTGTACATGTTAATACATTTACTGCTTTAATAATCTTTAAACATTTTAATGCAATTGAGCATAAAAATAGGTTAAAGGTTAAAGTTCAGGTTAAGGTTGGGGTTTAGGATGAGGTTAGCGCTTGTAAGGTTTCTAATGTTACTATTTAATTAACCCTCGGAGAGATATTCCAGTTTCTCCCTTTTTTTCTATCTAGGTTTAACCATCAGTAAAAAGTCTCCCATTTCAAATACATATGCGGAGTTTCATAACATTTTTTAAACACAGAGTTTAAAGTTGTTACTGAATGACCAGATTTCTGATTGGTGTAGGGACAGAATAGCAAAATTGGTCTTTTATTTATTATTTTAAAAAAAAACAGCATAACCTGAATAAAATATATTAAGCCACAGATTTCTGTGACCAGATGCAAGAATGCAAAGCAAGTCTCTACGCTGAATATTTAAGACGTGATCTTTCATGACAGATTTTTAAGGGTTAATATAAAAGTAGAAAAATCTAACCACATTCCCTTCGCTGACTCAAATCTGAGCGATATTCTCATAAGGGGTCATGCGCCATCGTGTCACCACTAACATGGATGTGTTGCGTAAACCTGAGCCAAGGCCTCAGTCAGTCTGCGCTGAAGGAGAAAGAGCGATATTCCACCTTTAACACAGATTCTAATCATTTTTTAGCAACTCCAGTATTCAGTTGTCAGTTCTGAGGAAATGAATTTGCAGTTCCACCATTTTTTGTTGTTTTGAGAGAGATATTAACTGCTTAATGTTGAATAAATAATGGAATAAGTGTATAGTTCATAAGCCACCTAGCAGCCAAGCACCTGCAGGGTTCTTCAAGGGTTCTTTGGATAGATAAATGTTCAAGCTTTACATAGAATCAGCAGTGTTACAGACAGTGTACCTCTCTGTGGTGTTGAAGCAGGAGCTCAGACTGTGGATGAAGCTTTCTGTTCACCGGTCAGTCTAAGTCCCTGTCCTGACCTATGGTCATGAGCTTACTGAAAGATAGCTGATAGAGTGCAGGTGGAGGAATTGAGGGTTTTCATCATGGTTGTTGCGTTTCCTCTCTGGATGGACCCCTCGGGGCAGACCCATGACCTGCTGGAGAGAGTAGATCTCACAGGCGGCTTGGGAACATCTGGGAATCCCTCAGGAGGAGCCAGGGATAGAGATGTCTGGACTGACCTTCTCAGCCTGCTGCCACCAGGACACACACCAGGAAAAGAGGAAGGAAAGTTCATGAACCTAAGGGACAAACTAAGGAACCCTTTAGGGATCCTTTCTTATTAAGATTGTAGCTTTTTTAAACTTCCATTAAGCATTCCCAGCTGATTAACCGTCTGGCTCTCAAAGCTCTGATGGTTCATGTTGCCTTTATTCTTTCTCTCTTTACATAAACACACCAATAAAGAAACATACATTTCTTAAATTATTATCATGAATATTATATTAAACAAAACAAACTAACACAAGACAAGGGGCTTTCTGACCTGTCGGGGAACACAAAGCCGTGGAGACCAGAGCTTCTCCTCTGAGCAAATCATTTATCAAAGCTACCCCAACATGAGATCATCATGAAGCTTCACTAATCAGTACACACACTGTTCTGTTTTAAAATGTACAGTGATGTCACAAAATCACTTCCTCACACACCCACTTCCAACACCACTCACTTCCACAGCAGGAATCCAAAGGAGATGGAAAAGGATTGTTTCATTCAGCCCTGGTGGTACTAAAAGGACTTAGTGGAGGTGACGACCCCGAACCCAGGGTCAGGTGTGGGTTCTAAACAACATTTTATTATTAGTCTGTCTCTCTCTCTCTCTCTCTCTCTCTCTCTGTTAAACCTTTAATCGTGCCTCTCTTCAACGTTCTCCCTGTAGCATATGGCCTGGCAGTGGGAGGAGCCTGTGTGTGTGTGTGTGAATCGTTCCTAGTGAGATGGAGAAGTGTTAAAACTCTACATTCTCACTCATGTGACTCTGTCTGTGTGTGTGCATGTGTGTGTGTGTGTGTGTGTGTGTGTGTGTGTGTGTGTGTGTGTTTGGGGGCTCCTGATGCAGTTTCTGCGTTTCAGTCTGCAGACGTGATAAAAGCAGAGCTTGTAGTGCGGTAATGGAACACTCTCGTTCTCTCTCTCGTTCTCTCTCTCTCTCTCTCTCTCTCTCTGTGCCTCACAAACACACTCACACACACTGACACACACACACACACTCACACACACACACACACACACACACACATACACACACAAATACAAGTACACGTTAAATATTAACATAACTGCTAATCATCATCAAAAATGAGAGAAAATGTGAGATGTTCACTCTCTGGTAAGGCACACACACAAACACACACACACACACACACACACACACACACACACTTGACCCAAAGCTCCCCTCTCGTCTACCGTTAAACTCTTAGCACCTGCCGTGGTGATGGTCGATGGAGGTGGCATTTAGAGACAGAGATGGGGTGAGAAATGGGTTAGTCGCAGAACTCACGTACAGGGGGCGAGGTTGAGGTTATGTACACACACACACACACACACACACACACACACACACGAATTGGTGGTCTTAACATACACGATGATTAAGGATTAAGGAAGGAAATAGTAAAACTGTATGTATGTATGTGTGTGTGTGTGTGTGTGTGTGTGTGATCTCCATCATAAGCCTCTCACTGCAAATGCAATTTCTCCCACTGATGCTGCTTGCTAAGGGATTAGCGTAGGTCTTCACACACACACGTCTCATGTATCAAAATGTGTTTGGGCTTTTTTTTATTTTGGTCTTGACTTGTTTCCTGGCTTCCCTTCATCGCTGCTTGGCTCCTCCCTCTGAAAAGAAAGGAAACGGAAGAACAAATGAGATGCCCTCACTCACGGAAGCATCAAAAATTGATTGAAGTCTACCCACTTCTTAAAATGGACTCAAAGGAATCAAGGAAAGAGATCAAGGAAAGGCCTCTAGTCTGAGGACACACAGGTGCTTCCTATGATACCGCTGTATCTGCTATGATCTCTCCACTCGATATGTGACCAACGTTAACTTGCTTTTAATAATCTAATTCTAGCTCGTTTAGTTCCACCGATCTTGAGCTTGACCTACACTTTTGGTTCACGCCAAGGAGAAAGGAAGACACCCGACATAAGACAACTAGTCCCACTAACAGGCAGAAGGAGGTTTGCTTGTGAACAAAAGATTTATAATCACCTATCAAAAAAACTACCCAGAGGTGGCTGAATGGTAAAGCTCTGGATTACTGATCAGAAGGTTGGGGGTTCAAGCCCCAGCACTGCTAAGCTGCCAGAGTTCATGCTCCCTATCATAGCTGACCCTGCACTCTGACCCCAGCTTCCTAACAAGCTAGGATATGTGAAAACCTTCTCCTGAACTTCCCCTATAGGGGATCAATAAAGGTACATCTTATCTTATATTCCTGATTAAGGTCCTCTTGCACTACATACTGTACTAAGCAGACCCAAGTGACCTCCTAGTGCCACCTCACTTGAAGATCAACTCGCTTCTGTTAGGTATGCATCACCTCAGCATATTGATCACTTTGGTATGATGTTTAGCTGAGGGTCATGAGTACATCCCCATCACCATGGACTATGCCACCTGATTTCAGGAAATGCTCATCCTGTGGAAAGCCATAACTAATACCAACCCTGAGCTGGTCCTGGGATTTGGTTTGGTGGTCAATCCAAAGAAAATACTCATGGATCGAAGCTCTCCTCTTCCCCGTCTCGAAACACTCACTACTAGTGCTACACAAGTTCTTGCTGCCTTGAAAGGACCCCTACACCAATGTGTTCATCACTTAAAAATTTCCTCTGGGCCATCAGAATGGTGAACAAGTGCATCATATTTATCTTATATGATAAGAGCACCCAACAGCCAGGGACTGCGTCCAGATCATGCAGTCTGCAAGCAACAGGAGCATTAAAACTCAATCTTGGACCTCACCAGAGGCAGGTGCTCCACCTCCAGAATATTGGCAGAACCAGACTTTAAAACAGCACGAGGCAATACATAATCCTTCCATTAGGATTTTGCAATGCCCCAGACTTCTTCCAGCATCTGATGGAGACCCTACGTGACTCAGATGAATAGAATCTAAGACATCTATGTAAGCCACGCAGAGAGATAAAGGACCTCCTACTGCCTCAAGAGCAGAAGGTAGAAGTAATCAAGACTAACCCTAACTTCCCTCTATGTACCACCAAAACCAGGTCTTGATTTTGATGGCATGATGTTACAGTAGCTTTGACCCTAACTATGGCACCTTCTTTTTTACGATCTAACAAAAAAAAAAAAAAAAAAAGCTACAGCCCAGGCTTTGGATCCACAAGCTGTCTGTCTTCATCTTCACCATCTGCAGGGGTTTGTTTTCTCATGCTTTTGTACACAATGTCTTCTTTTACACTCAATGCCCAAAACCCTGCAATGGTGAAATGTGCAGCATTCGTTCAGTCAGGTGTGTGTGTGTGTGTGTGTGTGTCAATCACAACGTAGAATATTTCTCCTCAGATCAGCAGTCATTCCCTTCTGTCTGAGGATGGGAGGATGTGGGTTTTACATGAATGTTCATTCATATGAGATGCACATGCATGGATTTACTGAGAGAGAGAGAGAAAGAGAAAGTGTGTGTGTGTGTGTGTGTGTGTGTGTGGTTTTATATTCTTCTATTCCACCGCAATGCACATTTATCCCTCTATCTATCTATTCGCTGAAGATGGAAGATGGCTTTGTTGTGTATGTTTTCTTTATTAGATTCGAAAAAAATTACAATATCAAGAAAGCACCCCTCGATTAGAGCAACAATTTCATCAGCCATGTTTGCCGAACGTCTGTGAAACTTTTTTCTGATTAACAAAATTAAAGAATCGGCTTCTAGCAGAAAGAATGTGTCCAGAGAATGAAAATATTGAAGACAGCTTGAATGAATACTGGTTAAAACTCCTCACTACCTACCAGGGGAATAGACTGCATACCTGATTATTATCCCACAGCACTGTAGAGTTCTGCTCTCTGATTGGTCAGAAGGTGGTGATTAATTCTCTATAACAGCGGCTCTGACAGTAGTGCAGCTGCACATCACAGGTTTATATTAATGCACTCGTGTAATACGTTATCGTTTCTATAGTAACAGCTCATTCACAGGGACGTGTAACTTTAAGGTTTCTGACATCTTCAGGAAAGAGAAGTTTACACTTTGCGTTTTTTTTTCGGTAACATGACAAGTTGTGGTTTTTTTTTTTGTCTTATTAACCTCAAGAGAGAGGAAAGAGAGAGGAAAGAGAGAGGAAAGAGAGAGGAAAGAGAGACGCTGGTGAGGGAACGACTGTTTAGAGCTGCTATAATGTCAGTATAAAATGTAACCATAAATAGATAAAAAGTATAATGTGTCATTCTTTAATAAGCCAAAGAATTGTAATCGTTGGTATATTGCTGTGGTATAAGAGGAATAAAACATATGGGGCTGTGTTTTAATATAACAGCAACACACACAGAGGGTTAATGCTAATTTTCAGCTGAGTACTGCGTTCAGAATGATAACTTCGCTATTGATCGTTACATGATGTATTTCTGAAAGCGTTTCACAAACAAACAGAGAGCAGAATCCAGCGGATATAACATTAACATTTAGCATTTGTTTATTTCAAGTTTCCTAGCACTGTAATTGTTTATACCGACAGTCACGTCTGCATCGTCATCGTGTGCTAATCTCTGCGTTTGCGTGGAAGTATGAGCCGAGTGCAGGTATGTAAACCCCGCTGTGTATTTGATCTCAGGGCTGATCTCTGTGAAGGCTGCGGATTTACAACTGTGGGGTTTTGTGGTCATGAAAACACACCATGTGTCTGCTTTGGAGTGTGTCAGGAGAGGTCAATGCCATGTGTATTCTTAATGTGCGAATAAATCGCTGGGAGAAATAAGCAAGAGCTCCGGGCTGTAACTCTCCCATCTCTTTCTTTCATCTTTCATCTGCACAGTGAAACTGATTACTGAGAAATATGTGGAATAAAGCTGGCGTTTAGCTCAGAGACTGAAATTTAATGGAATATCTTGCTTATTGTCCATTGCTTATACCATCCATCTATATATATATATATATTGCACAAAATATATTTAGAATATAATATCATGTTATATTTGTACTGTGCAATTTCCTACATATACATATTTTGAATTTTTTTTTTTTAAATTTAATATACAACATTAATTATTAATATATAACATGACATAATATATAACATGACATAACAGACCAGGACTAGCTGAGATCGAGTCAAGACCAGGTCTTACGTAGGCCGAGTCCAAGTAAAAGAGAGACGTGAGAGATGAAGATGGAGTCCAAAAACCATCATATGTGCCTAAGCCTTTACTAACTAGTTGGCTAGTCATGCATTGCTTCAGTGATCAGGCTGTTTACTAGAGAAAAAAAACGTTGTGCATGTAAAAAGAAAAGACAACATGAACATTATTTAAAAAAAACTCATGATTGAGACCAAGGTCATATTTAGTGAGTGTTAAGCCCAAAGACTGAGGCGAGTCCGAGTCCAAGTCGATACAGCAAACATCCTGAGACTGGACTAGTCGCTGTAGCGTAGCTCGATGGAGAAGTGCGTTTTGTACATTTACAAGACAATAAATCCATTCGTATTCATATTATTCACACTTTACTCACATTTTAGTGCTGATGGAGTTGTGTTTTGGATTTCAGATGGAGCCAGGATTGGTAGTAAACAAGAGCTAAGAAAAAAAACTGCAGAAATACTAGAGAAGTTCATGTAGATGAAAATCACCGAAGCAGCATCAACCTCACTAGAAAGTGATCTTTGTTTTTAGAGCCTTAATTGTTTAGCTGGCGTTGCATAAGGAACATGTTATAGAAATCCTCTGAAACTCAAATATATCTGGACGTCTTGCAGGAGTCGGATTTGTGTGACGACGTTGTGACGACTCGGGATGCACGATTGGGTGTTTTTTGTGATTTGGTAGTTAAAAATAGCTACGAGAAAATTCTATAGAAGTTCATGTAGATTATGGAAATCACCAGCTAGACACAGAGGCAGCATCATCCTCATTACAAAGTGATCTTCTTTTCTCTGGGACCTACAGCATACTGTTCAGCTGCCACTGCCCGAGTTATACCGTATTCATGTTTCAGTACATCTGCACTGCTTGTACAGGAAACCAAGCGCTTCTCAGCTAGCAGGATTTGTCCTAATGAGACAAGCGGTCATTAAAATTAAACGCGTCCAATGGTTCCCATCAATCCCGAGCCATAAAGCCTGGAATGTGTGTGTGTGTGTGTGTGTGTGTGTGTGTGTGCCTTTTCATCTCCTCCAGCGACGAGCTGTCCTGACAAACTACATGACACACACACACTTCCTCCTCTCCCCCGTCGAGCCTCGTCCTGGTCTTAATTTTTATGCCCTTAATTTTATGGGTGGTCATGGGCTGTGCTGGACAGAGGCCGCTTTAATGGGAGCGGACATAAAAGCGTGGGCTCGTTTGAAATTAATATATGGTGTAAATCATCTTTTAGGTTTTTTTTTTGCAGTTTGTCCTCACTGTTGGAGCTTTTTTTTAACTACAGCTTTTTATTGTGTGTTTTCGTGATGATTTTTTTCAGTCATCTGTGAAACGTAATTGTAAATGTATAACAATTCCGGTGTGAATATATCTGGGGAAACTGGTAAAAAAAAAAAAAAACCCGATTACAATAAATTAATTGATTCCAATTCAGAGAAGAAAAGACAGGAAGAAAAAGAAATACACTCGGATTCTTTCTAGCAACATAAAGCAATATCTTTTTCAGTTTGTCCCTGCTTTTGGAGCAAATCTAAAATGTGTACAGAATGTTAAATTGATAAATACAATTAAATTTATTGATTCAAAGTCAAAGATGGTGATCAAATGCAAAGAAGAAATACTAGAAGACAAAGAAACGCACTCGATTTTCTCAATTCTAGCAACGTAAGTCCACTTTTAGTTTTTTTTTCTTCAGTTCCTCACTCTTGGAATTTTTTGTACCCGGGGTTTTTATTGTTTGTTTCTGTGGCGCTTTTCCCTCCTCTGTGAAGCAGAGCTATAAATGTAAACTGAGTCTGTTGTCAAATAATCAAATTTGTTCTTTTATTTCAGAGTCGAAATCTTCTGCTTTGCCACAAATCCGTAGATGGTGATTGAAAGAGAACGACACTCGGCTCCTTCTTTCGCGTCCCTAACGAGGTGTTGACAGCCATGTCGTGGAGATCGGAGCCTCGACAGCCTCAGGTCAGAGCTCGCCATCTTCAACCTTAACCTTTCCATCCCTCCATCTAACGTCTAACATCTACAGAGAGGTGAGAAAAGAGTAGAGATCCTGGCATGAAGAGGCCACCGAAGCTCCACGTCTCGGATCGGCTTTGTCATATCCACTGTGCTGCTCGTTCAGTGTGATGTGACAGAGCCGAGGGCCTCGGCGTCACCTCTGCTACTACACCCGCTGTCACACCCTATTTACTGCACTTCTGTTAACATGCACGACATATCTGAGATGCCTTCCTAGGCTTCTGTATCATATGTAGTGTCCTACAGAGGGTGTTCCTGATTTGGACAATCCTCCAGAGAGATAAAAAAGGAAGAATAACGTTTGGGTTTCTGCAGGGAGTCGAGCAGCGGGTGATTTTCCTGCTCACACACTCATGAGCTCCTCGTAAACTCCTATTTATGACTTTGTAATTTCACATTTACGTGTTTGGAGCGCCGTATTTACGACTCGACACAAGTTCGAGCACTTCAGTAGCTAATCTCACACACACATAGCTCTGGGTTCTGTGGCTGCCGCGTCGGAGGTTTGTTTGTGTGTTTTTCAGCAGCACACTGCAGGGGAACGTGTTTGTGATATGATTCTGTTCAATGAATATTTGTTTCTGTTACTGTAGTGATACCTGCGTGTGCCTTTCCTCCACTACTCACCTGAAGAGTACCTTTTACACCTTTATAATAATAATAATAATAATAATAAAAAACTCAAGGTCACTTTGCAATTTAGAAACACAAAAAAAAAAGAAACACAGAAACTAGAAGCGCGATCAAACACACGAACTGGCTGGTTTTCAGTCCTTAAAAATGCTGTTTCGGTGATCAGATTTCAGTGGCATAGCTGATCTCAGCCTCACAACACCACCAGACACCCAGCAACATGAATCCACAGAGTCGCAGAGCTGCAACAAGCGGCACACAAAGCGAGCACAGACACATGGCTGTACACAAGGCTGCGCAGAGCCCCGAGACGGCTCAGGAGGATTACACCAAACAGCACAAACTGCCAGGTGAAGGAACAGAGCAGAGCGAACTTCCCTGCCAACAACAAAAACAGCAGACACGCCGTCAGTCTACGGCCTGCGGACGCTAGTCACACACGGAGGACCGTAGCCAGGGCACCGAGCCTGGGTCTGGGACAACCAGTGCACAAATACGACAAACATAAAGGCATTAAAACAATAAAACAAAATACAGACACCAAAACAGACATCAAACACACAGTAATGTGAAATAAGAAAGAAAGAAAGAAAGAAAGAAAGAAAGAAGAGGCAGCAAAACACACACACACAGCAGAGTCTGCACTGGAAAGAGAAGAAGCAGCTCTGCTAGTCGTTTTGCATCTTATGACGTTGCTCCAGATTTTAACAGCAGACTACACTGCTGTGAGTTAGCACCCAAAAATACACCAATCTTCTCGTCTCCCACTACAAACTACAGATGAGCCAATCCACATGTGAAACTGGAATGATTGACAGCTGCGCAGGTGTTTTGAACTCTCTGATATTAACTGACCCCCTGGAAGCCCCGCCCCCTTTCCCCTCAAATCACATAATATTTCTCTTGTCTCATTTTCCTTCAGCTTGAAAGATGCGTTGATGTGGCGTCCTCACTTTCAGTCACGGCAAATGGAGGATGACTTGAGATCATTAACGTAAAATAAAATCTATATGTGTGTGTGTGTGTGTGTGTGTGTGTGTGTGCTCAACTTAGCGAGCATTAGACATGTAGATTATCACATATGTTTATAAGGTTCTATCTGAGTTAGGAATGATTAGGAGATAATACTTTACACACTGCGTTGCACATTTTAAAAGCCGTAGCTATTAAAGTT
>CM074982.1:457821-460321 GCA_037576825.1 Pangasius krempfi | reverse complement strand
GCAGGAGCGTAAACAGGCTGTGTTCTGCCCATCATGGTGTTGTGGGATCTCCTGGTGGTGTAAATATCCTCCAGTGATGGATAAGCTGCTCCTGCGATGGTTTGAGGCGTTCTAACAAAGCAGAGCAGCTTCTAAGTAGAAAACGTGTGTGTATATACACACACCAATACACACACACACACACTCTAGTATTGCTGAACTTGTGGGGACCTGAAGTTCATGATTGTCCTCATAAACAAAGTAACGTGACATAATGAGCCCTGAAGCAGTACCGTTTACACGTGTTT
Organism: Pangasius krempfi; assembly: GCA_037576825.1. Taxonomy (NCBI): domain Eukaryota; kingdom Metazoa; phylum Chordata; class Actinopteri; order Siluriformes; family Pangasiidae; genus Pangasius; species Pangasius krempfi. Next base: position 460,034 of record CM074982.1, on the reverse strand, counting down.
ATTGTACAGTCATATGTTACCTCAGACACGTGCACGCGTACACAAATACACACATGGCCTGGTATTACTGAACTTTCGGGGACCAGCTTGTGTCCTCATAAACCTAGTGGCCTGAGATACTTATGTGTATAATTTGATGTTATTGTTTTATTTGATTTTTATCTCAAATACACACATTCTGGTATTAATGAAGTCTGTATGTGTTTATTTTTCCATCACATCTTCATTAAACACACACACACACACACACACACACACACACACACACACACACACACACACACACACACACACACACACACACCATCACCACATGGACTTTAATGCAGCATTTGTAAAACAATAAACAAAGTCCTTAGTTTGTCAAGTAGCTCAGATGAGCAGCTTTGAAAGAAATTGTGCGTTTGTGGTTGCGTTGTGATCCTCTCCCCCAACGCACCCCCCCCCCCCCCCATGGTGTGAAATTGCCTTAAACAGTGTGAACTTTCACTGCACAGTGTCCGAGGTGCGAATCTTCACTTTGTTTATGCTCACAAATCAACTTTATGCACTTTATACACATGCACATATGCATGGACACTGCTCTTTATTGTGCAAAGGCTGCAGGATGGTTCTCACACACACACACACACACACACACACACACACACACACACACACACACACACTGAAGTGTCAAACCACAATGCAACGTCCGAGAAAATGGTGATGAAGCAACTTTAACACACGTTCCCATCAGTAGATATCGTTTATCTTAAGGCAGATACACTCATGCTTTAACTCGCCCTTTCTTTATCTTAAACCTTCTAGCACAATTCTTTCATCTCTAACATTCTAGAACAGTTCTTTGATCTTAAACATTCTAGAACAATTCATGTATCGTTAACATTCTCTTCATTACAGTGTTTTACAGCTTCACAGTCTGAACCTGTTTCCCCCCCATGTCACTCTAATTCCTCCATTTGTACAGTCGCTAATGAAGCAGCACTGCTGCACTTTGCTAGCAAGTTAGCATGCTAGCCAATTAGCGTAGGTGTAAATGAGGGCGTAACGACAGGTTTAGCCAATGGGAGTGAAGGGAATGTGAGATTAGAAGTGAGCTTTGCACCAGTGTTAACACTACTTACGACTGTTTTACACCACGAAACCGCAAACTATGAATTTCTGCATTTTTCGGAGGGCTTTTGCTCTCCTTAGCGCTCGCTAATTTTATCTGCAAACATTACAGCACAAAAATAACCCTAAAGCAGAAATATTAGGAACATATTATGGCATGCTATTGTAATCCACACACATGAATCATAGTGTTAACAAGGCTTTGTGGTAGTGTGTGTGTGTGTGTGTGTGTGTGTGTGTGTGTGTGTGTTACCCATTATGGACTGCAGTTCACTGGACTATAGAGCTAAAGGTGACATGTTTAGTGTCTCAGGGTCTTCTGTCACGATTTAGAGGAATGTGTGAGTTTATGTAGATCCTTAGCGCACATGCTAACAGCCTGCTAGCTAATTGGCTAATTAGCGGTTAGTGTAACTTGATGGTGTTCTCTTTCCACATACCTGCTAATGGGAACTCGACTGGTGCAGAGTGAGAAGTGTGGTGGAAGTGCAGAAAAATAAATATTTACTGGATGATGATGATGGAGTACTGTGTGTGTGTGTGTGTGTGTGTGTGTGTGTGTGTGTGTGTGTGTGTGTGTGTTGGCTGAAGTGGAGACTTTATCACTGTCTCTTCTGTTTTCTGACTATGCTTGGTGGTTTGACACCTCTGTGTCTGCTGCCATTTTTGCAAAGGCAGAACGATTCTCTGCAGCACCACTCTGTGTGTGTGTGTGTGTGTGTGTGTGTGTGTGTGTGTGTGTGTGAAATGTAACAAAAAGTTAACTTCTAAACAAACTTTGTAATTGTGTCTGCATTGCTATGTTGATTAATGTTGTCTGTAATTGTGTGTGTGTGTGTGTGTGTGTGTGTGTGTGCAGATGATAGTCCTGCAGTCTCTCCATAAGTATCAGCCGAGGCTGCACATTGTGGAGGTGAGCGAAGACGGGGTGGAGGACATGAGCGGCGAGTCCAAAACTCAAACTTTCACTTTCCCTGAAAACCAGTTCATCGCAGTTACTGCTTACCAGAACACAGATGTAAGCCACACACACACACACACACACACACACACACACACACACACACACACACACACACACACACACACACACACAC
>CM074982.1:441893-457087 GCA_037576825.1 Pangasius krempfi | reverse complement strand
CCTCATCAAACGAAACATTGTCATACTACTATTTCTGGTCCGAAAGTAGGGCTATAAATCTTAGCCAGACACACACACACACACACACACACACACACACACACACACACACACACACACACACACACACACAGTCTTGCTTCCTTCTGCTTTGCTGACCTTGTGTGCCTTTAGTAAACTGATTATTTCTCTCTTGTCCAGATCACACAGTTAAAGATCGACCACAACCCGTTTGCTAAAGGCTTCAGAGATAACTATGACTCGTGAGTCTCTCTCTCTCTCTCTCTCTCTCTCTCTTACTCACTCACACACACACACACACACACACACACACACACACACTCTCCACCCTGTTCAGAGAGACGGACAGATGGAGAGGTGGGTTGATGCATAGTGTAATGGATAGATAGAGGGAGGTATATAGACATAGGCACAATGAGGAGATATAAAGACATAGAATGCTTGATGGACAGCTAGATGGATGAATGGATAAACGGTAGATTGAGAAATGGGTGGAGATTTAGAGGGAGGTATGACTGGATGGATAGACAGACTATTGGATAGTTAGACAGAAAGGTAGGTGAGTGTGTATAAAGAAGAACTCTACCACAGTGTTTTCCTAGCAGAAAAACTACAACCCTTAAGAAAAAGATAAGAACCCTTAAAGAGCCATTTTTAATAAGAGTGTATGCATTAATAGGGTACGTGTGCAGGACAAACTCCAAATTACTGCTGATTATTTTCTCATTAATATCTAGAACCTGTCAGGATTTTAACATCTAGCTTCTTGGTACTTGGCACACTATTAGAAAAACAGTTCAAGGGATCTTTAAGGGTTCTTTTGTATAATTAAGGCTTCTTGGCTTCCTCCTAAATGGTTTTTCCTTTACTTAAATGCTCAAAATGGTTCATGTTCCACTTTGGGTTCTACATAGAAATATTAAGCGTTCCCTGGGAACGACGACTAAAGAACCCTGAAGGGTTGTGAATTTTGTATTGAACAGTAAATGTTCATTTGTTAATTATTAATCAGAAAGAAAAGTGTTTAGGATTTAGACTCGCATCTACACTCACGTTAACGTACTTCTGTATCTATGCCTAACTGTTCTCTCTCTCTCTCTCTCTCTCTCTCTCTCTCTCTCTCTGTAACAGGATGTACACAGCTCCGGAGAGTGATCGATTGACCCCGTCCCCCACCGACTCTCCTCGTTCACACCAGATCGTCCCGGGAGCACGTTACGCCATGCAGCCTTTCTTCCAGGACCAGTTTGTGAATAATCTCCCCCAGAATCACCGTTTATACGGCGGAGAACGCGCCGTGCCCCAGACCAACGGCCTCCTGTCTCCTCAGAGTGACGACTCGTCCATCTCCGCATCATCCTCGTCCTCCGCCGCTCAGCGGTGGTTCGTCACACCCGTCCAGCAGAACGAGACCGATTACTCCGTCCTTCCTTACGGCATCAAGCCTCTCCCGCTTCAGAGCCCGCACTCATTTGGTTATTACCCAGAATCCTCTGCTTTTGCCTCGATCTCGGCTGGCTGGAGTGGCGGGAGAAGTTCCTACCAGAGGAAGATGGCTGCCGGTCTGCCTTGGTCGCCTCGTCCGAGTCCTCCTTCCTTCTCTTTTCCTGAAGATCCTCTCACCACGACGACGATAACGACGAGCACTAAAGATAAGCTGCAGGATGAAGGAACGGCGGTTACTGTGGGAGCTGGAGGAGTCTGGGGTCTCGACGCGGCCTCAAATTTGAAGCCTTTGGACAAATTCGATGCGCCCTACGCCATGGTGTGTAAAAGACGACGTCTCTCGTCGGGCACCGATGCCTCGCCGACCATAAAGTGCGAGGACGTGACGAGCGACGAGTACGGAAAAGAGCAGCCCAAAAGCTACTACGCCTTTTACACCAGCCCTTAAATGAATATTTTTCTCGGGTTTCCTCTCTATTGCGCCATTCCCCTCGCTCTGCTATTTTAAAGTGCTTTTAAAATCTTTTTTTTTTTTTTTTTTTTTTATCATTTTTTATTTTAACCGCAGGTGCCAGAGCTCTCTGCTTCTTATCGTGATCCTGATTTTCATTTTTGACATTTTGTGAAAGATGGGGATTGATTTATTTTCCTTTTATCTTTTTAAATAATCTGCTGTTTTTAATTTTCTTTTCTATTTTAAACATAGATATATATTATATATAAAATCAGTGTGATGGGTTTTTCCCCTTTGCCCTCTCCCCTTTAATTTAAGATCCTTTGGTTGTACAGTATTTGTGCACTTTAGATTGTGACGTATCTTGTATAAATTGTCTACATGGCACTGGTATGAGGTGTGTAATAAAATGTGCTTTTCATAAAGTTCTTCATGTCCTTCTTGGTTTCTTTTCTTTTCTTTTTAACACACTCAGATAATTTAATGCCAGAAAAAGCAAACCTATTAATACAGTCACAGGCTAGTTAGTTTATTTCTTTATTTCTTTATTTATTTATTTATTGGAAACTTTTATCACGGGATCAGTTTTTATAACCCATAACTTCCATTTTTATTTTAACTCAATTAAAAAAAAAAAAAAAATCAATTCTATCTATTGCATTAAGATTCTTCAGGTTTCTCCTTTTTTTTTTTTTTTTTTTTATTCTGAATTATAATAATCCTGTTTAATGTTAAACAGCTCTGGTTATTATTTGTCCTGAAGCTCCACGAGCCATTAATGATGAATAAATTCGTGATGGTGATGTTAAATATGACACATTATTTCTCATTTCTAAATGATGGAGTTTTAATTATGAAGTCCTGATTCTTATTTTTTCTCTCCAAAGAAAACCGGTTTCCCCAGAAAGCAGCTGAACACACGGCTCTAGAGCAGGGATTCAACGCGCCTTTAGAGCTCGGCTAATGTCGGAGTTGTTTGTTTTTGTCTTTAAAAGACATTAATTCGTCATTCTATAGTTTATTATAATTATATAATTCTTATCTTCTGCGTGTTGATGTGTTTTCTGGAGGACTGTAAACGCGGGATTTGGTCTATTTCATGACAGTTTTATTTACACTGCAGTGTCCTCCTCCTGAATTAAAGCCTGTGTGTGAAAATGGTCAGGAAATGAAATTGGTTAAATAAAGACGGTGCATTAACTGAACTTCAGATTTCTCTTCTTCTGAATTTACATTCATTCATTATCTCACAGGGAGGAAAAGGCGTTTCACACAGGTTCTTAGAAACACACAGAAATACAGATGACGAGAGCAAGCTCATAAAAACAATAATAACGGCGTTGAATTGCTGCATTTCCAGCAGGAAAGCACTGAATTATTTTATTTAACGAGTGTTCTTAGGGACTGTAACGCATACAAATGAAATAAATAAACAAACAAACAAACAAACAAACCCAGCTCTTTACACGACTCGTCTTGGGAGCTGCTCTGTGTGCTGTAACTTTCACATTTAAAGGCTAATTATCACATAAATAACCTCACACAGTCTGGGTCTCGACTTCAGTCCTAATAAAATAAATAAAGCGCTATATTTCAACAAAATCATTCATCTTAAATCATGTCTTCTTTCTTCATCTATAGTAAATTGTTTTGTTTGTTTTCCCCTCCAAATTCCTTTCTGTAAGCCTACTGTTCACTTAGTGTTATTATTACAGACAAAAAGCAACGCCTCGGAAAAACCTCCACTTAACACCAGAAGTAGCCAATGTTAGCTTTATAATCTCATCAAAAACACGGTGAATTACATTAATTACATTTAAAACCTAATTTAAATACATTTAAACGTTTATATTTTAATAATTAAACGATTTTTCACTCATAAACGCTGACAGTAGTAGGTTTCTACCGGCGCACAGAAATGACATCATGCTAATCGGCAATAACTAGCATTATTCTTATTAGCACATTTAATGCTATAACAGTCGTGAAAAGTTTTTTTTTTAAAATCCATGTTCTGTTCACTATTTCACATCGGATGTACCATTTTCTAACTTATATTAATGCAGCTGTTGTTGAGCTGTTTGTCAACATATTTGTTATCTAAAGTTCTCGTCAGGTATTAGCATACTAAGATGCAGAAAAAAGCCTTTCTCATGCTTGGTGCTCTTTCTAACAGACTAAAATGTTGAAAATGAAAGACAAGTCATTTCACCACATCCATTTTTGGATTTATTGTGGTTTTATATATAAATGCAGACAGCTAGGTTATGTGAAAGATTGAAGATTGATTTCTAGATCAGTGCAGGAAGATCAGCCCTTTCAGAAGTCTCCAGATAACAAGGATGGAAATGAACAGCTGAGTGACATGAAGAGGAACGGTTAAATATGTCGAAACATCACGTTAGACATCTCTCTCTCTCTCTCTCTCTCTCTCTCTCTCTCTCTCTGAAGAGGTTTAGTGACTTTGTATTAGTGTGAGGAGAAACACGCTCGCTTTTACAACAAAGTCGATACACTCTGAGATACTAACATTCATTCACGCAAGAGTTACACTGATCAATACACACTGCTCACTACAGGTGAACCAAAGAGAGAGACATCTGTCTGTCTGTGTAGTTTATCACCAAATTGTTTATTATTCATCCTTCATACACCTACAGAAGAATCACATACATTTCACACATGATCATGTTTTTTTTTTTACATGTAATTTTGTGAGTAATATGTGATTACATATGGGAGAACTCCACATCATGTGAAAAATGTCATCACTGAATCGTTCCAAAATCATATGTGAATATAAATAAATCATCTGAAAAATCACTTGGAAATAAAGGAATTGTTCGAAAATTCCCAAATGAATGTAACTTCACTACATGTAGTATTAGTAATCGTTTCTGTGCCCTGCTTACTGCACTATACATCTAATATTGAGCAGTTTTGGAATCATCCTTCAGATCTCTCAACAAATTTTGGCCAGTGATCCCAGTTTCAGGGCTCAAAATCCTTCCCAACAACCACTCAAATAATCCCCAGTGGAAGTTAGTAGATAAAAAAAATCATATACAGCACATCACATTTAATTGTTATACTACATTAAAGAGGGAAAGACAGCAAATATATATATATATATATTTTTATATTTTCACATTTAACAATGTTATTATGAATCAGTGTGTGTAAGAGTGTGTATCTGCGTGCCTCTAATGAGAGGACTGGGCTTGTGCGTCACACTGCAGCGTATCATCAGGAGATGTAGCTGAAATCATGCTCATCTTCACGGTTACATCCAACCTCCAACCATCCAACCTGATACCTTCATGAGCGTAAAGCCCATTTTACACCAAAAGGCCACGTTGAATAACATGACAGCGTGTTGGCTGTGGCGCCGCTGTGGTCTGGTGTAAAATGGGAAGAAAAATAGGAAGCACTCCAACTAATGAAGGCTAATGAAATTTTAATAATAATAATAATAACAATAACAATAATCTGACAGTTCTAAATACTATTAAATATTCCATAAATCAAATTTATGTCCACAAGACTACATAATACATAATGGCTTGTAACAGTTGAGAGGAACCCACATGGGGTCACATGTTGAGAACCTGACCTACAGTGTGAAACTATAGCATAGTGCACTTCCTGTACAATAGGACATGTTGGGATTAAGGAATAAAGGATATAAAATAATGACTCCTATGCCCTAATTAGTGTACTATACTGTATGTGCAGTATTATATTTTTATATAGAGGATAAAGGCCTCCACAACCTGCGGAGCACACTATAGCACTCCTCTCTCAGTAGGTGAATTCTCCCGCTGATGATATTGTGTGGATTGTAGTCACTGCGTGAGTGTCACCCTGCACACAGCCAAGAAAAGTGCACACTGCTGTGTTTTTTTTTTTTTTTATAATGAAGCAGTTGTCCTTTATTTTCATTAAATTTTTTTTATCGGCTCCTCCGAAGTGCGAAGGCCGTAACAGTTACGTGTATTCTCTCTAGCTTTCTCTCTCTCTCTCGCTCTCTCAGCTGCGTTGTGGAATGTAAAACTGTAATAACTGATAGTTTTTTATTGATATGACACGTTCACGTAACACGAGCGTGACAGATCCGGTGTGATTGCAAAAAGAGGAAGCGGACCACGGAGTGGTTGTAGCTCTTCTGTCTTTCACTCTTTTATAAAACACAATAAAACGGCCATGCATGTGAGCGTCCTGGATGTTTTAATTATTAAAATCGTGTTTTAATTTCAAGGTTTGTATAATAGTCAGCATTTGAGTGATAAGTATAAACACATACACACACTTTCTCTGTCTTTCTGTCTCCATCTCCATACAGACAGACAGTATATATCATCAAAACTCTGACCTCCATGTATGTGCTTGTGTGTGTGTGTGTGTGTGTAGGTGTGTGTGTGGGTGTGTGGATGTGTGTGTGTCTGGCTCACTAAGCTGTGAGTAACAGCTGCCCCCTTATGACCCTGGCAACACCCCCCGCCAACCCCCACCCCCCCATTCCCCTGGTTCCTGGTTCCTGCACTTAACACTGAATTGATTTCAGACACTCCACATGATCCTCAAAGGGGACATGATTTCCCCTACAGACTCGCTCACACACGCCCACACACACACACACTCAGTAGAACGCTGGCCAAGTTGTTTGGAGTCGGCGCCCCCATGTGGTCCCTCGGGAGAACCACAGACGCCCCAGAGCACTAAAGAAAAACATGAGCCATGATGTGTGTGTAACGTGAAGTCGTCAGTCCGTAAAAAAAAAAGTTGTGCGTAAAATCAATGCAGTGGCACTTTGAGGAATACCACCGATTTGGGAGTGTCCCTGTAGAGCTGACCCCTATCTCTCTCTCTCTCTCTCTCTCTCTCTCTCTCTCTCTCTCTCTCTCTCTCTGTCTGTCTCACTGTCTATCAATTCAGTGTTTTACTGGCGTGAAAAAAAGGGTTCTGTAGACCATGTTCACTGGCGGACAGTAGATCCAGGTTCTGTTATAGACCCTGTTCAGCATAGCACAGCAGGTCCAGGTTCTTCTGTAGACCCTGTTCAGTGGGAGATAGCAGGTCTAGATTGTGCTATAGACCCTGTTCAGTATGGGACAGCAGGTCTAGGTTCTTCTGTAGACCCTGTTCAGTGGGAGATAGCAGGTTCAGGTTCTTCTGTATACCCTGTTAAGTATGGGATAGCAGGTCCAGATTCTGTTATAGACCCTGTTCAGTATGGCACAGAAGGTCCAGATTCTGTTATAGACCCTGTTCAGTATGGGACAGCAGGTCCAGGTTCTTCTGTAGACCCTGTTCAGTATGGGACAGCAGGTCCAGATTCTGTTATAGACCCTGTTCAGTATGGCACAGCAGATCCAGGTTCTTCTGTAGACCCTGTTCAGTATGGGACAGCAGGTCCAGATTCTGTTATAGACCCTGTTCAGTATGGGACAGCAGGTCCAGGTTCTTCTGTAGACCCTGTACAGTATGGGACAGCAGGTCCAGATTCTGTTATAGACCCTGTTCAGTATGGGACAGCAGGTCCAGGTTCTTCTGTAGACCCTGTACAGTATGGGACAGCAGGTCCAGGTTCTGCTGTAGACCTTATTCAGTATGGGACAGCAGGTCCAGGTTCTGCTGTAGGCCCTGTGCTGCAATCTTTTCCATCGTTTTTTCTCAGTCTATCTTTCTCCTACCAACCAAGTCATTAGAAATGAGAGAAAACATGCTCTCTCCATCCTCAAAGGGAAATCTCTTTTCTGTCTCTCGCTCTCATGGGGACTGGAAATGACATGCTCAATAGTCATCATCCTGTGAAACATCTACTGTAAAAACTATTGCGATAGACACACACCTGCATTTATACCTCCAACACACACATTAGAATCTAGCTAATGTTAAAAAATAGTGAAAAATAGCCCTGTTTCTGTACAGAAGATTGAACGTTTCTAGAAAATAACTGTTCTCTTGTGTAAATTTTAAATTTACTAAGAATCCAGAGAAACAAAACCTGAATATTAAAGACTGAATGTGATCTCCTTGATGTTTAACACTCTTCAGGCTGTTCTCATCAGAATGTAAATGAAATATTGAATAACAAGTGGGGTATTAAAATAAATTTTCACTTTCTCCCTGTTTCATTACTGGCAGAGAAAAGCCTGCCATAAAAACTTAAACAATATGCCATTTACAGTGTTTAAAAAGCCGTGTTAGCTCGGTGCTCAGTGTTCATGCACACTGACTTTAATACAGAAACACACACACTTGGCTTCGGCCGTCAAGCTGTGAATCCCGTTCTCTGTTCCATTGTTTTCACACCGCGTCAGGATGCCATTTTCACCACATACAGAATCTGAAAAAAACAACCCTACAGTATACAGTGTGCAACATTTTCTAGAAGATATTTCCAGTGATGGCTCGAGTCCAGGCATTGTCAGGATGCAGCATAAAATAACGGAGGTCTGCTTTACTGAATTTTGTGGCTTTTGTTGGGATTTTGGATTCTGTGAACTCTGTGTGACAGCATTGTGATATCCTAACCATGCCAAAAATAATAAATAACAAATACATATAAATAGTAATTAAATAATAATAAAATCTATAAAATATCAATAAAAATACACAAATGTCTGCCCTTGATTTCATTGACATGAGAGGAGTTTGTGTTTCTTTTTTTTCTTTTATCTCACCACAGACTGCCAACTATAGTGTATCTTTTATTTTTGTTTTTAATTATTGTTTTTTTAAAGATGGTAATTGAGTCTGCTATTTGAAAAAAAAAAAAAACTTGTTCTGAAAAATCTCAGCTGTTATTATATTGGAAACCTAATCTTTGTAAAATATTCTAAAATTAAATATTATAATAAATTGTTAATTTAAGATACATCAGAATGCCTATTTGGGAAATCTAAGTTATTTGTCGACTATCCCACAGCGCTGCTGAATTCTGGACTGTGATTGGTCAGAAGGTGTTGATTAATTCTCTGACAGTAGTGCAGCTGAAATCACAGGTTTATATTAATGCGCTCGCTCTGATACGTTATCGCTTTTCCGACATCTTCAGGACAGAGGAGTTTACGCTTTGCGGTTTCTCAGTAGCATGACAAGCTGCGCTTCAAAAGAGAGAATAAAGAGAAGCTGGTGAGGGAATGAATGTTTATAGCTGTTATAACGTAAGTGACAACAGGAACTAACTTCTTTTGCAAACATTCTACAACAATAACTGTAACAATAAAGGGATAAAAAGTATGAGATGTCATTCTTTAATGGATAAAATATTGTAATTGTCGACAAATTGCTGTGCAAACACCGCCCTGGTTTATCTGGGAAGGGGGGCGTGGCATGTCGGTTGGGGCGTATTTGCATATTTATTGATTTTGGATTGGATTTCTTCCTGATGAAGGTAACAAATGGAGGCTTTAATTAGTTATTCAAAGTAGGTCAACATTTGTGCTTTTCAAAATACTCTAAAATAGATTTATTTTAACTTCATTCTAGAAAATTCTAACTGATAAAAAATGTTTTTTGATCGATCGAGCACCAAAATTCATCAATCGATCGACTGACTTCATGGAAGAATCAATTGTTTCCTTTCACAATGTATTCTGCACCTGAATTATTTGAGTCATCTATCTGTGTGTGTGTGTGTGTGTGTGTGTGTGTGTGTGTGTCTGATAATAAGCTCTGAACAGGAATTGGCATCGGGGCACAATTAAGAGGTGCGATCAGCTCCCTCCTGCCTGATCAGTGCTATTTCCTTACTCTGGTGTGACTTGCCTTTTGGGGAAATGAACTATATAAAGACAGAAAGCCTTGATGTTGAGAAAAAGAGTCACGATCTGAACGGGCAGAGGCAGTAAGTGAAGGATAGGAAGTGAGACTGAGAGAATGTGAGAAAGGTGGACAGATATCATACATGTATCCCAAAGCCTGGTGTTTGATAAAGTTCAATTCAATAATCATCATTTAGATAATAATTTTGGTTTTGGGGTGCTTTAGGGTTGGGGTACTGGGTGGCTTGGGGGTGTGGCTTTGGGTGTGGTTTTTGATGGTTTAGGGGGTGTGGCATTGGGTGTGGTTTTTGATGGTTTAGGGGGTGTGGTTTTGGGTGTGGTTTTTGATGGTTTAGGGGGTGTGGCTTTGGGTGTGGTTTTTGATGGTTTAGGGGGTGTGGCTTTGGGTGTGGATTTGGGTCATTTTGGAAGTGGTATTGGATGCTTTGGGCAAGGTCTGACACTATTATTTTATATTAAAGATTATATCTTGTATGCATATGCACACAATGTACATTATATATATATATATGTGTGTGTGTGTGTGTGTGTGTGTGTGTGTGTGTGTGTGTGTGTGTTCAAACAAGATCTTTCAGTTCCTTCCGAGTATTGGAACAGCAAGCCCAGTTCTTTTGTTTTTGCTACACACTGAAGACATTTGGGTTTGAGATCAAAAGATGAATATGAGACGATCAGAATTTCAGCTTTCATTGAAAGCTGAATATTTACATCTCATCTAGATGAGTTAAATTTAGAACATGGCACCTTTGGTGAGCAAAAGTATAGAAACAGATAATCTGTTGCATTCTTCTTTTGTGATGCTTTTTCAGGCTTGTAGCGCAGCTTCTTTCAGTTGTTGTTAGTTTTGGGGGGTTTCTGCTCTTCAGTCTGCTCTTCAGTCTGCTCTTCAGTCTGCTCTTCAGGAGGTGAAATCTGCTGAACTGGGTTAAAGTCTGGTGATTGACTTTAATAGCACATATGCTAAAATACATACAGAGAGGATTAGCATGGCTCAGTGCAAGAAAGGGGTGACACACAAAATCCTAAAACCTTCCACAAAACACTTGGCTCGAGCCAGCGCTTCATCTCCTCTTTTCCTCTGCAATGTTGCCATCTTGTGGACATTACATGACAAACACCCCAGGTTCCTTTTTATTTCCTTAACACTTTCGTACATAAATTATTTTAAAGATTCTTTAAATGTTTTTTTTTTTAAACTTTCATATGTCATGTGAATCTTGACATTTTCTAAATGTCATTTAAATGGTTTAATAAAAATTAATTTACATTATACAAAACATTATAATATGAAAAAATATATATTCCAATGTGTTTCTAAACAAACACTGTTGAGACACACACACACACACACACACACACACACACACACATAATTAAATATATTTAATTATTTAATATTTAATTAAATGTGAGATTTTGTGTAGTTTGTAAAGATATACCAGAGACATAGATGATGGCTAACAGAATGGCAAAAACTCCAATAAATAGGCAATATATATAATTCTACATATATAATAATATACAGTATAAAAATTATACTTGTATTTAAATAATATAATATATAATTGTGTTTAAATAAGGAGCCTAATAATTAAACAGTTGGATAATATATATGGAGGGGTCCATTTAAAGGCTTTAAAAGGTCCATCTCTGCAAAACGTTCAGGCTAGAGAGCAACAGAAATCTGGAAAATGATTTTAATGATTTATACTAAAAATAATATCTCAGCAAGTGAAGATATCTTGAATAAAGGAAAATGTATCTAATATTCCTCATTATGGGATTGTTATATAAGAAAATTAAGCATATTTTTAGACATATTTAATCATTTGAATCTTTATAGAAACAAACACTTGAAATAATTATCCACTAATATAATAAGGAAATTTCAAGCATGTCTTTTTTTTAAATTAAATATATATTAATAAAAAATAAATATGCCTAAATTCAAGATATTTTTTTACTATCTAAGATATTTATATAGATATAAATGATAGATATAAAGATATCTATTTCCAGAAGAAACATTTGTAGGACTATTTTATGAAGTTTATTTAGAAGTTTTGTGGGTATTTCAGAGAAATCTGTGATATTAATATACTCGGTTTACTGCAGGAGACTCAAACATAAATCTGTCAGCAACAAATTAAGATCTGGTTTATAATTGACAGATGCATGTCTACTAAATTTTACTAGTCAATCATCAATTCAGAAGATTAATAAATAGTTAAAGCAGAAACTGTTTCAGGACATCATTAATTTTCGGATATTTTATTTTACAGAATGCATCAAACTGCACTTCATTTATCAGCCACATACAGGCTACACATTACATCCAGATTCACTGCTTTTCATTTCACATTGTAAATGACTAAAGTAAATACATTTGTGCAATGAATGTAATAAATATAATCTATGTATCATATTACATTATATAATGATCATTCTGAAAATATACTTGTGTGCTGAAATGACTAATTATTGCCTTGTACCTTAATGATGGATGGAAGATGCAATGTCTAAAGCAGTGTCTGAGAGATTTTAATGTCACGTTCATCTCCGGTTCGAAAAAGATTCTGCATTGGCCTCATTGAGCAGGCATTGTATAGCACTGGTCACAATGGAAATACAAACCAGAATTATTTACATTTTATTTAACTTTAAAGGATGAAAATAACTGCAGAAGGAATTCCTTCAGAAACATCTGGGATTAAAACGCAGTCTTGTGCAACACACTTCTACACTTCACACAGAGTGACATCGAAGTGTTAAATATCAAACCCAGCATGGTGTTCTACAGTGGCATCTAATCTAAAATATTCTCAAAATAACAAAGTACATTTAGTTCGTCAGGTAAGCAGGTGAGGATGGTAATGCAGGTTGACAGGTTTTTAATAATCCAGGCAATCAAAACAAGAATGAGATTCAAAAGCAGGGTTGAGGCGAAGGCAAAAGTCAGGTGATTAACAAACAGAATAAACAAGGGCAGACAAGAGCAAGTTGAAGAAACCAGAAACAATATCAAAACCAGGATAGCAATCAATAATCAAAGGCTTGGTAACGACTGGCAACACAGAGCGTATACTTCGCAAAGTGCATGTGGGCTAAGAGTCCTTTAACACTGTGAGTGTGTGTGTGACTGCGATTGAGTTCAGGTGTGTGCAATCAGTAACTGGGTGAACTTGAACGTGAGAGTGTTTGAGATGGCGGTGTGTTATAGTCCTTTTTGCCGGCCATGTTTGTAGGCTGGGCTGTGCTGTGAGAGCTGTAGATCGACGCTGATTCCCACATAGACATGTCAGAAACCTCCCCAAAGCGCTAGGACCGGGAGCAGAATTCTTCTTTGTCCTCCCCCTGGGCCGTGGAGCTGAGCGATACGTGTGGTGTGCATGAAAATCTTGGCATAGAAGTGGGTCAAGTATATCATGAGCTGGACCCCAACATCTCTCCTCAGGTCTGCAGCCCTCCCAGTCTATGGTATACTGAAATTTCCTCTCTCTGCATCATGAGTCCAAGATTTTATGGGGTAGAATGCCTTCTGTAAGGGGTCCTGGCTTGACTGGTTTGAGTTGGGAGATGTGAAACGAGGGAGCAATTTGGCTATGGCGTGGCAGTTCCAGCTTGTAGTTGATGTCAGTGATACATTGCAAGATCTATGTAGCGGTGTGCCAGCTCCCTGCAGCTCTCTGTGATGCTTAGATCCCTGGTGGAGAGCCACATCTGATCCTCTGGCTCATAGACAGGTGTCTCCCCCAGTGTTTGTCTTTGAATTTCTTAGTGCTCTGGGTCATTTGTTCTAGGTGCTGGTGACCCTGTTTCCACACTTGTTTGCTTCACTGGCACCAGCTGTCCCAACTGGGCATTCATCCCCACTGGGCATTGTCTAAGAATCCTCCCTCCTGCTGCATTTTCAATCTCTTTGTTGAGATCCCAGGTTAGTCCTATGAAAAGGGAGGATACATTCCTCTGGGTTGGGTGGAGCTCGGGTTTGTGAAGCCCAGGAAACATTGCAGTTCCTTTATTGTGGAGGGGATTGGCAACTTGGTGACTGCTAATACTTCTAATGCTTATAATCTTGCTCCATGAGCACCCGGTATGGCCAAATAATGTATCCTAGGAATGTCACCTTGTGCATATTAAATTCACATTTCTATCCCTTGCCATACAGCTGATTAGTGAGAAGCTGAGACAGTAACTGTTTGACGTGCTAGGTATGGGTGGCTTGGTCAGGGGAATATACCAAAATGTTGTCAATGTAGGCGATGACAAATTTCCCCAGCAGAACATCCTTGATAAGGCATTGGAACACTGGCACTGAAGATAGTCCATATAGTCAAAGTGGCCAGAGGTGGTGCTGAAGGCAGTTTTCCACTCGTCCCCTTCTCTAATTCGGACCAGATTGTAAGCTTGGTGAAAACTTTGGCTTTGTGTAGTTGTTTAAGGGCTGCTGGTACCAGGAGCAGAGGATAATGGTACTTGACTATGATTTGATTTAAATCTCTGTAATCTATGTATGGGCTTAGGCCACCCCCTTTCTTCTCCACAAAGAAGAAGCCTGTGGAAGCCAGAGACGTGGAGGGACGTATGTATGTACTCTTGTACTCTTGTTTGAGGGCTTCCAAGTCAAGTCAAGTGGCATACGATAATGACAAGAAATTCTATACAACATTTTTATAAATAGAGTAGCAGTAAAAATGCAGGTAGCAAATAGAGAACTGTGCAAAAATTGAAAAGGGAATGGGTGTTCAGTTGAGTGTGTGTGTTGTCAGGCCAGTCTCTGAGTATTGAGGAGTCTGATGGCTTGGGGGAAGAAACTGTTACACAGTTTGGTCGTGAGGGCCCGAATTCTTTGGAAGAAGATTGCAGCATAAAAGGTGTGCACCCAGACTCTAGAGAGGGTTATTGAGAGTGAGAACAGTGTAGTTTCTGTAGAGGAAAGTCTGGATGTCTTAGGCGGAGTTAACAATCCCCCAACTCTGACATTAGAGCCCTCACAGCGGGGTGAACGGGTGATGACTCGGTGGCATAATTGCAAAGCCAAAGCTAATGCTAAGGCTCGCCAACAGGAGCACCGCTCCTCTACGCTTCACGTGTCTAACAAGTTTGCTCTCCTTAGTGAAGAACCTGCTGAGCAACCTGAAAGAACTCTGGTTATAGGAGACTCTATGTTAAGGCACGTGAAATTAGCTAGGCCTTTAGGAGCACCAGCAGCACTAGTTGGGTGTATCCCGGGAGCCAGGGCGGTGGACATAGCTGGTAATCTTAGGGTCTTAGGCAAGCACAGGTTCTCAAAGATAGTTATTCATGTAGGAATGTAGGAGCTAATGATATACACTTTGTCAGTCTGAGGTTACTAAGAGTAACGTTGTAGAGGTGTGTAAATTAGCAAAGGCGATGTCCAATGCTGTAGTATGCTCTGGCCCCATCCCAATGCGGCGTGGCGATGTAGCTTACAGCAGGTTATGGTCGCTGAACTGCTGGAT
>CM074982.1:377139-402811 GCA_037576825.1 Pangasius krempfi | reverse complement strand
ATCAAACTGCACACTGCACCTGAGACACTGTTTATTTATTTAAAGCGAAGGATCCTCACATTAAATACTGACTCTGTGTCATTTATTACTGTTTACTGCCCTTTATAGGTTTTTTTTATATCTTATTTATATCTCTGTCAAAATTGATCAGTTAGTGAAAACCCTGGTTAACATGGTGTGTGAATTCTAGCTCTGACAGTTACATCACATAATCTGTAATTCATAATCGGTCTCAGATCATTTTTGCTAATTTTAAGCATTTATTTGTAAAAAGAAGCAAAATTACCTGCCAATACTTGCAGTCTTATAACAGGAACTACAGTAATAGATAAATCTGACTATATTCAAGATATTTTCACATACTTAAGATGTCAGTTTTTCAACAGTCACCCCAAATTTGCATAAAGTTAAACTTTTCTTAACTTTATCACGGCATCTGATTTGAAAATGAACAGTCTCAGTTGCTTTGTCGCTGCAAGTCACTGTATGTGTGAACATAGCTTATTATTATGATGATAATAATTACTGAAACGTTTTTGCCAAACAGTCCTGAAGAGAGTGCTAACACCACAGACTGGACATAATGTACCCAAAAACCTAAAGAAGCGTAAGAAGAAAGTAACTTCACTCATTTGCTCGCGAGCTTTCTGCACTACGAAGCCTCTTTTGTCCTTCGCAGTCTGACAGCTGTAATTAAAAATGTGACATGTGACAGTGGGATAGTGAATAATTGGTATAGTTGTGTTCATTTGTTTACCCATGCTGGTGAAGCACTTTGCTATGCAGCTACGTGTTCCACAATCACAATGTCATCTTCATAGATTATGATTTTAAATCTATAGAAATTGTATTATTGTGATTTGGCCTTAATCAGGGGTATGACTGGACATCTTATTTAGCTCTGTTTATGTTTCCACTATTTTCTATTTTCCACTCACCTGGCGTCATCCGTGTGTGTGTGTGTGCTGCTAGCGAAGAACACCTCGTGTTGAGGTTTATGTTTGAGATGTTTTATGTTTGAGATGCTTTATCAGGTTACTGGTATTGTAAGAAGATGCTGTGTGGTTCCTCTTCTTGATATTTTCACTTAGCAGTTTTCTTTGATCAGTAACACATTAAACTATATATATTTATATATAGTGTGTAGAAGTGTATAACTTTCTTATTCCATATAAATATTCCTTTACTTATTACAAAGTCATAATTACCTTAATTATTAAGATGATCTTTTTTTAAGATTAACAGTATTATCATGATAATAAATAAATAATCATGGTAAAGCAACCTTTAAAAAAAACCCGGCCTTTGTCTCCACCGTGTGGTCAGATTCCAAACTACACCTGCAATTCCCGGAAGTCAGGGCAGAATTCAAAATGGCTTCCATCTCGCTACATAAGTGTCCTATATAGTGTATAAAATGGCGGCGTTCTACAGCCTAAGTAGTGCACTTCATGTTACAGTAGGAGGTGGTTTGAGATTCACCCTGTGGTTATACGGAAATAAATATAAATACAGACACCACCATGGCGCTGCTGACGGCTCGTAACTTGACGCTGTGTGTTTTATCGTTAATAAACTTTGTATTTGTGTTCGTTACCGGTGCCGATTTCGTCCGTTTCATTTCATTTCGCCCGGTTTATCATAACATCACCGGCGGCGCGCCCCTCTGCGACGGTAAGCTAGTTTAGTTTAGTTTAGTTTAGTTTAAATGTAACTTTTTCGAAACTAAAATCTAAATGATGCAGTCGAATAAGGTGTTGTCAGGGCCATGTTTATGATTCAGTTAAGACAAAAAAAAAATAAAAAAGTTTTAACTGAGTTGAAGTTGAAGAACTTGAGAAGAATTTGGAGGAGATGGAGGATTAGCATGTTGTCAGCCCGGCTAGCTCAGTCGGTAGAGCATGAGACTCTTAATCTCAGGGTCGTGGGTTCGAGCCCCACGTTGGGCGACGATATCTTTTTCTGTTTATGTATTTCTAGACGAATAACTAGCCACCACACACACACACACACACATATATATATATATATATATATATATATATATATGCATATATACTTACTTACTTACTTACTTATTCACGCCTAACTGACCTCAGAAGCTTTACCTCAGCGCTTTTATTCTCAGAATTCTCGATTCTGATTGGTCAGATGTTGATCCTCGCGCCGGCTGTACAGCCAATCACAGGTTTATATCAACGCGCTCAGGCTTATCGCTTTACTTGATTGTAGTTTCTATAGCAACAGCTGTATAACCGCACAGTGACTTTTTGGAGGGAGCTCTGTATTATTTAATGTCGCTTGTTGTTGTTGTTGTTGTTGTTGCTGTTTAACAAAGATAAATGTGTTGTTTGTAAGATGCCGTGGTGAAGATTTTTGTTCTGTTATAGATTTCTGTGAGGTGAATGTTGGTGATAGTTTGAGTATATAATGCTGCTGATATCAACTTAACGTAACATAACATAGTATAACATAACAATGCAACTATAAAAGGATAAAATATAATGCGTACTGAAGTGTAATGATTGTCAGGTTGCCATGATGCATGCAGTCACCTGATTATTCTTTACATATTTTCATGGTTATGAAAAACACCAACTTCTGATTGCAGATTTGTGGTTATTTAAAAAAAAAAAAAAAAAAAATCCAGATTCTGAGTTGTGATTGGTCAGAAGGTGTTGATTAATTCTCTAGAACAGCAGCTCTGACAGTAGTGCAGCTGCACATCACAGGTTTATATTAATGCGCTCGCTCTAATACGTTATCGTTTCTATAGTAACGGCTCATGTACAGCGGACGCTCCAGTGATAATAAATGGATTTAAAAAATCATTAATATGGTGAAGTCCTCTGTAAAGATATGTTTATTTAACATTGATGGAAGGAGTCTCCAGTGTCAGTGCTTTGTAACAGTCGGAAGTAAAGCTGTAACTTTAAGTTTTCCGACATCTTCAGGACAGAGGAGTTTTCACGCTTCTTTGTGGTTTAGAGGTAACATGACAAGCTGCGAGAGGCTGGTGAGGGAACGACTGTTTTTAGCTGCTATAACATAAGTGACAACAGGAACTAACTTGTTTCACCGACATTCCACAACATGTAACTATAACTATAATGTAACTATAAACAGATAAAAAGTATGACTGTTTAATAGGGTAAGTAAAAATTTGTAATAATTGACAAATTGCTGTGGTGTAGGAGGAATAAAACACTTAAGGACGTGCTGTTAGAGGAAAATAATCAACTTCAGGGTGGTAACTGTATCTTCGCTTCATCACACCACACAGTCAATTCAGTAGTTTGCTAAAACAGCAACACACACACACACACACACACACACACACACACACACACACACAGTGTTTATTACTTACCTAATAGTTCTTTTGTGTGAATTAATGATAATTGTGTAGTGTGCTTCTTGGTGTAAGTGTGTTATTATGTATTAATTTCTTTAACGTTTCCCCCTCAGATGCGGCGTGGTGGTCCGTGGCCCTGCGGGACGCTGCAGTGTTGAAGCGTTTAGCTGTAGACTTGTTACTGTTAGTGCTGTTCAGTGTGCAGCACAGCCTGCTGGCCTGGACGCCTGTTAAACGTGTGTGTCAGTCTGTACTGGGAGTGTTAAACCGAGCCATGTACTGCTTCACTACTGCACTTGCGCTGCAGGTAACACACACACACACACACACACACACACACACACACAGAGAGACCGCAAGCAAACAGCTACAGCTCAGTGATGTTTTCAAATTTATACGAATGTCACTATACTCGGAGTTCTCTCTCTCTCTCTGTGTGTGTGTGTGTGTGTGTGTGTGTGTGTTATAGCTGTTGATGCGCTACTGGCAGCCTGCGACCAGCGCCCCCTGTCTGTGGTCAGTTCGCAATGCACCGTGGGATATCTGGTTCCCACTCATCTGTTTCACCGTACACTTCCTGTGCTGGGCCGTGATCTGCAGCATCCTGCTCATATTCGACTACGCAGAGCTGCTGGGGCTCAAACAGGTGCACACAATACGTATACACACACACATAAACACTATACCAATACTACACAAACACTATATATGTTACACACATATAAGAGGTCAGCGCACTATATAGGACAAGCTCTATAGCTCTATAGGATAAGAGCTAGTGGCCAAGTCCATAGTGGTTATTTCTTATATATTATTCTTTATATGTAAAAAAATTGCAATATTTAGAGCATGGGTTAGTGGCCAAGACCAAAATATGCCTGCATGCTTCAAAGTGCACTTTATATGAGAAGTCCAAAAAAATGTGCTGCTATTCGTTATTAAAGTGCACTACAAAGGATAGGAGCTAGTACTAATGACTCGAATGGGTCCCTACTCCCTCTAAAGTGCACTTCCTATTGAAGAGACTAGTGGCCAAGGCCAAAATGTGCCACTAACCGCTTTAAAGTGTACTATATATTTCACAGCGCACTATATAGGGGATAAGAGCACCACCATGTCCACAGTGGCTTATGCTCACTACTACATGTGCTAGTGGGACAACAAGAAAGGAAGGTTACTTTAAAGGACAGTAAAATTAGTATGTGATGATTGTACTAGGAATAATGGCACACATTATCATGTAGAATAACACTGTAAGAATCTCTCTCTCTCTCTCTCTCTCTCTCTCTCCCTCAGGTGTATTATGAGTGTTTAGGCCTGGGGGACCCGCTGTCCCTGAAGTCGCCCCGTGCCCAGCGTCTGTATGCCCACCTTCGCCATCCTGTGTGTGTGGAGCTGCTGCTGGTGCTCTGGTTCTTGCCCACTCTATCCGTGGACAGGTGTGTGTTGGCAGCGTACCTGACGCTTTACCTGGCTCTGGCCCACTCTCTGGATGCAGAGGACTGCGTGTACCTGAGTGCTCAGCTCCACAGCAAGCTGCAGCTCTTCTCCACATCTGCAGGGGGCGACACCCACACACACAGCAACAACAACAACAACGACGACGATGATGATGATGATGAGTGCAAACTAGATTAACCTCATCCACTCGAGTCCCAGTACTGCACTTAACGCACTCTCGTTGACTTCCTCTGTAATGACCCACGAGCCCCGTGATTGCCAAGGGGATTTAACCAAGAGCAAGTGGACAAGGGGAAGTCGATCAGGGTGCGTTAAAAACAGTATTAGAACACAGTACCTGGTCTTCTGCACACTCACGTGTTTAATACATTAATAATGGATAGAAAGATAAACGGATGGAAGGACAGAAAACACTGCTGTTTTTATAAATATTTTTATTAGACTTTTGGTATTTTTTTATATAAAATAGTATGTTGTGTTATGATGATGTACACAAAGATCAGTGGATCTCCCACAACCCCAGTGTTTCCTCATCCTGATCCTTTATTCACCTGGGTCTTGTTCTTCATATGCTTAACAAAATCCAAGATGACAACCCAAATTTACTAATAATTCCAAATGGGCTTATTCAGATCTTCAGACACACCTGAGAAATGGATTAGTTTAGCAGGATCGAGTTATCTGAGGTCATGCTCTGACACTTCATGTATCGAAACTTAAAACTCTGATCTGTGTATGTATGATTTTTTCATTGGTAGACAAAAGAAAAGTGTAGTAAGATGTGCAGTTTAGTTTAATCTGGCTGTGGGATGCTAATGAGAGTCAGGAAATCATAATGCCAGCACAAGGTTTAGCTATTTCAGTTTCTTAATTTAATACGATCGTGCAGATGTTTTGGTTTATTTTGCATGTGGTCCAAGAAGGCATAGTTCAGTCTCTATTTTGCATAGACCCATAAAAAAACATTTAAAATATGTAATCATCCTCTCAGTGGCAAAACACTTTAACTCACAATATCTGTTCAGACTTATGAACTCTACTTAATTAGCTAATTGTTCAAATCATGTGCATTTTTTTTAAAGATGAAAGCAAATGTTTTCAAACCAAAACTTTAAATCATTGTTGGACTCGTAATCAAAGTTATATGTGACAGGCTAGTGGATATAGAATGCTTCTATCTGATTTATAGTGAATATGCTGCTTCTGAGTTTTTGTTCTCTTGATAACAAATCTGACAATAGTGTCAAAGAACGAATAAATCCCGGATGATGTCACCAATCCAATCCAGCTAACTCGGTAATGCAGTTAATTTGGTAATACAGCTACATCAGTTATCCAGATAACTCAGTAATCCGGCTCTCAGTAATCTAGATAATTTGTTATTCTGATTAACTCAGTAATCACGATAATTTAGTAATCTGGCTAATCTGTTATTCTGACTAACTCAGAAATCCGGCTAACTTGGTGATCATGATAACTCAGTAATCTGGCCAATTTAGAATTCCAGCTAACCCTGTAATTCAACTAACGAAGTAATCCGACTATCCCAGTAATCTGACTAATTCGGTAATTTAGCTAATTTAACTAATCCACATATGAAGGACAAGACCCTGTTTTGCTGATATCAGTATATTTGCTGTTTTAACACTCCTGAGTCAGGTTAATCGGCATTAGTGTGTGTGTTACAGTGTGTGTTACCACAGTACTGATGAACATGAGTGTGTGTGTGTGTGTTTGCTTATTTTTCACGCTTGTGACTCAGTGGCTGGATTTTGATGTACCTTTAAAAAAAAAAAACAGTTTTGTAACAGTTTAGTCAGGACTATTTCCCACGCTATACTGGGCAAGGGGCAGGTTCTTCAGTCGATTGATTCAGGAGACTCACATGCTGTCAGAATCTGATACAGGAAGAGATGTGTGGCTGAAGGGGCGAAGCTAATCTTTGAGGCTGTAATTTTATCTGATAACCATATGCTTTTTACATACTGATGTTACCTACACATAAAAAGTTAAGATGCTACAGCTTTTTTTTTAGATAAACCAGAAAGTACGACAAAGTTAATCTGGTCTTTCTGAGCTTCAGCAGTAAAGCACACAACAGTAAGTAAAAGCCTAAAGTCAGTGGAAAAGAGTAACAGGTTAAATTGTTGAGAGTGAGTCAGATGAAGGTGATGATGATGAGTTTTTAATGAATGGTGCAGTCGAATACATTGAAGCATGATCTGAAAACTCTCAACAAGTAGAACAATTATAAACTCAAAAACTACTTAGCTTTCAAAACAGTGTTGATATCTGAAGAATATAATTCCCCTGGCAGCATCCATTACGATCAAAACAGATACTGTATGATGCTGTTTTCTTGCCTCATATAATACATTTATGTTTGTAATTTAAAATAACCTTTTGAGGTTTAATGATCACTACACAAAGACCGAGGACCTTCACACACGTACAAAAAGAGACCACCAGTATTTTAACGGTTAATTTGCCAGTATAGAATTAGCACGACACACTTGAACACTGATCAGTGTTATCAATGTTAATGTTACTGCTTCATGGAAATGAATGTGTGGTCGCCTGTTGGTTTTTACGGATTTTGAAATAACTACTGGTTCTGATGCGTTTTGTGTAAAAGATCAGAACAAAGTTTTTAATCATGATGTAAAGATTTAAATAAATATGGGTGCTGAATTGGTACACCTGCATTTGCCTAATGTTTTTGCTTTAACAGGCAGACGAACAGATACACAATCAGTGTCCACTTTATTACACTACTCATCATACTCATGACTACAATCACTGGCTAGTTTATGAAGTCCAGCTTCATACTTATGAACCCCACTGAGCAGATATGATTTGGATGATGATTTGGATGATATTCTCAGTACAGCACTTAGACCATCCAAATTCTATCTGCTTTTGATGGAAAGGTACCAAGACATTATGCAGACCAACAGATCAACAAAAGTCTGTTATCCACTGACTTGTTGTACTACAAAATGCATTGCTCTTGCATGGCTTTAGTCGACAATGTGACATAATTGCGGAGAGGATTACTGAAGATGCTATATGGAGGTTTCAAGGCCTCAGCATAGTTCATACGGAGACTATGTCTGTGTGGGGTGCGTGAAGACAAAACCACCTTCATGAGCCTTATAAAGCGAAAAGGAAAAGAGAAATAAGATGCAGGAGAAACCATGCCTTGACAAAGAATCATAAAGGTATCAGTATCTTTGTCCAAGATGTCATCGATTTTGAAATGAATTGGCTTGAGCACACTTCGTTTGTAATGACCAGTCATGTAGCGGGTTCACCATGGAGTTCATTCACGCGCCATGTGCATGACCTCTACCTGCACACTCATGGCTGCTGGGCAAACTCTGCAGACGAACATGCTATGCAAAGCCTGTGATTGGGGTATACACACACAGCTGGCAAAACAAAACTACTAAGAGTGTGTGAGCTTGAGAGCTTGTGAAAGCTTGTCATGATCTTGTTTTGCTGAAAATATTCTGAGGGTTTAAGTGTGTGTAATGAGATGGATTCAGTGATACTGGGTTCATGGTTTTGCAGCCTGAGTTTCTAAAACCCACTTTCTCAAGGAATAACTGAAATAGAGAGGGAGGAAGGAAAAGAAAGTGACAAAGATAATGTAGAGATTAAAATAACGTCTGATAAGACATAATTACAGAGAGAAAGAATGGCGAGTGTGACAGAATAAAGGAAATGGCCTGCTGAATTAAAAGTCTTTGCTCAGGAGCAGCAGCGTGGTGTGGGCCTTAAATCCGCTGATGGGTTTGAATGGGATTATGGGATTAAAGTGAGCACACGGGGGTCTAAACACGCTCTCTCCCACTACATACTCTGTCATGATGATGATCATCATCGTTATCATCAATGAATGGTAGGACAGATTTTGGATAAAGTGGGGAGGAGAGGAGTTTCTGCTCCAGTACCAATAGAGGAAGGATGAGATCCTAACGTTCTACAGACATTTAATTACCGGTGTCTGTTTCTCATCGCATATCCTTCCCTGTGTAAGTAGAGTTAGCGTTAGTTAAACTTGTCATTTCTTTAATTGCATCTCCTCATTTCCTTTCCTTGCTTTTTAGCACCTCCCTCAGAGGAAACAGAAAAAGATGCAAGAACAGAAATAAGAGCGAGATGTTTTTACTCAGTTTATAACAACTTTATAGGAATCACTTATTGATTCAAACGTTATCACATGTTTATCACATGTTTACATGTTGATGTTTTTGCCTAAAAAAGATTCTATTTATTGACTTTCATTCAAGGGTTTTATTTTTACCCACTATCTATTTAAATAAGATTAGTAATTTTGTATTTGTGCTTTTTATTATAGCATAAAAAAAACAAACAAACAAAAAAAACACACATAGCTTGCACATAGCAAGCACCTGTGTGTCCAGAACCCTCCTCTTTCCTTATTTCTTGATTCCTCTGATTTTAAGAATGGTTATATCTTTAAACATGGTGGACACTGATTGATTTCCAGGTCATGTGCTGAAGGAGGCAGGAAAATTTTAGTACACACTAAACAGTGCTATGCCATATGCTAGGCTAGAAGAACCATTCTAGCTAACTAGCTTTTCTTTTCAATTGGTTGGTTGTTTGACTTAAGTGAAATCTCATTATGAGTCTGTTTGATTGATTAATGTTCCACCAACATGTCCCTGTATGGCTCTTTTGGCAAGAACAGGAAGCAAATTCATCACGAACACTTGGTTACACCACTCCGAACTCAGCAATGGAAACACCAACAAAATGAGTGATCGCGGATTTGTCATGGCACCACACTGTCCAGTGGAAAAGCACTAATAGATTTACCCTTTAGTTATGCTGTAACACTGAGCAGGAATGAAAAACATCAAATTAGGCCAAGAGGTGAATAAATGTAAGCACATCATACAATAATAATGCAAGAATCTAGATAAGCTCATAGGACAAAAAGGTTGCATCCACCAATAGCAGCATGTTATTGTACAGTGTCAATAAGTTGCGCAGCTGGACTTAGCATTCAACTGGATCATTAGTTATTGTCATTATTAGAAGTTATTAGTTTAATGTGTTCAAAAACCCTGGTGGAACACCGGGAGAGTTGAGACTGGGAGACTGGAATTATCTGGAACATCAGGTGAAACAACAAAACATGCCACAAATTCAAACTAGTCAGTAAAAGAGTGAGCTAAAACTGACAGGAGCTCAAGACACTGGTGGAACCCTGACCTGACAGGTGAGGAGGAGTAACCAAGGATTAGAGAAGAAATAACACATTGTTTTTGTCTATGGAGTTTATAAGGCATACCACAGATCATATATCTGTATTTGTATCTGTTTAGAAAACATTATCTGTTCATATTCAGTTACATTCCTAGTATTTAGTATATCAGTTTGCATGGTAATGGAGGATTTGCATATATCCCATACACAGAAAGTCAAAAACACAAAGAAACTACTTTACATAGGCTTTGCATTTTCTTGTGTTTATTTTCAACAGGACTAACAGCAACTCCAGTGAAAGAACTGCATTAATTTATCCTTCCATCTGTCTGTAATGTCGGTCTCTATGCTGCCGGAGTGGAAGCAGCTCCTCCTGCGAAAGAGAAGAGAAGAGGACGAGAGAGAAAAGAGACCGAGAGGAAGAGGAGAGACTGGCTAGTATGCCAGCCTGGAAACGAGGGCTCATTCAGCGTCGCAGAGCAAAGCAGGAAGGTGGAGGAGAGAAGGACAGAGAAAACGCGAGAGAAGCAGGACAAGAGTTCGAACCCAAGACTGTGTCTGTGGAACCCATCTGGAAAAATTATTTAATTTTTTCACAGAATGGTTTTACAAGAGAGCAGCAGAGGAAAGAAATGGGGAAAGGGAACAATGAAGGAAAGAGACAAAGAGAGAGCAACTATGAGAGGATTAGTGGAGAGAAAAAAAAGAAATATAAAGAGAGAGAAGAAAACAGAGGTAAATGGATACAGATGGAAAGAACAAGAGAGAGAGATATAATTGAGGGCATGAAGGAAAGTAGGCGAGAGAGATGATGTCCTGTTCCCTCTGATCCCTGGTATTCACACCATTAAAGCAGAAAACATCATCATCATTAAGAACAGAAAGAACCAACGAGAGAAGGAAGAGAGTGATGGAGAGAGAAAAACTGAGGAGGGAAAGAAGCAAGGGATGAGGATGGACCTGAAGGAGTTTCTGGCTGGTGGAGAAAAGGTGACTGAGATCTGTGTATCAGAGGTGCTTATCATCCAGCCGTCCATAAAAGAAGAGAGGAGCAAGGAAGACAGGAAGCAAGGGAATGAAGAAGAAAAGAAAATGACATTGGGAGTAATAGAAAGAGAGGGAGGGGAAACAGAATGCAGAAGTGTAAGACAACTGATTAGTAAATTTGGTGAGGATTATAAATTTCCCTGCAGGTCCAAAAGCAGTGACTGCTTCATCTCTATGGAAATGGGGGGAGAGGTGAGAAAGGAGGAGAGAAAAAATGGGGATAGAAAAGATGAATGTAGAACAGGCAGAAGTGTGAATGCATTTAGAGGATTACCGAAACGTTCATTTAGTTTCTCAGAGCAAGTGTGTAAGGACAGATGTTATTCTGATCGGAGGAAAAGAGAGATTGAGGGAGAGGTGGAGAAAGAGGAGAAGAGAGAAGAAGAGAAGAAAGAAATTGGGAATAAGGGAGTGAATGAGACAGACAGGAACTCTGAGATCTCCACCTTTAAGGGAGAAATGAAGATATACAAGAAAGATATACAAGAAGCAAAAAAGAATGAGAAAAGAAAGACAAGATTCATGGAGACACAGAAAAGGAGATGGAGGAGATACAGAGAGAGAGAAATGAGTTTGGAAACAAAATTCCAAAATGAATCCATGAAGATTGTGAAATATGGACAAGCAGTGACACCAGTGCCACAGTCCATGGTAAAGTTCTCAGATGGAGAGATAGAATCACAGAGCAGCAGAGAGGAGCAAGGGATGAGTATGACCTGGAATGAGGCAATACATCACAAAGGAGAGATAATCAACTTTAGATCTGTCTTTTACGGGATCAGTGAGCAGAGCTTCTCAAGGAAAGATAGGGGTGAAATAAGACAAGTGGAGAGGAGGTTGAGCTGGAAGGCTGGGAGACCTTTGACCAGAGTGGCGTCTCTAAGAGAGAAAATACAGCAGAAAGAGAGAGGAGGAGAACGAGTAAGAGAGGCTGAGATGGAGAGCAGACAGGAAGTGGCCTCACCGCAGTCTCTCAGCCAGTTTGATGTCACAAGGGAAGTAAGTAAAGAGGAACTTCCTGTATGTGTTCCTCCTTCTCTCTCAGCTGAAAGAGAACCCTCTGTTTTCACAGAGCGAAATGACGGAGTGATACGAACACTAGAAAGAGAAAAAGAACAAGAGGAGGATCTGTTGGGGGAGAATTACAGAATTCCAGTTCTCCATCTCCTCCTCTCGGCCACACTCAGCCTGCCATGAGTCGGATCTATAACCTGAAGCCTGCAACCTCCCGCGCCGGTGTGTGTATCACTGAGAGGAACTTGGACGTCCAAGCACACAGTGGAGGAATAATAAAGATCCGATCTGGGGGACAGTTTGCGCCTGGTCCTCCGAAAATTGCGACAGAAATTGTTTCACTGCGATCGGTGCAGCGTCAAGTAGAACAGCTTAATCTCAAAGAACAGGAAGTCCAGAGACAAAATGATGGAGGAGTATCGCAAAAACGGAACGTGTGTGAGACATTTCAGGAGCAAAACATCGATATGCAAAAAAGCCAAACACACACCATCTCAAAACCTTCCTCAGAACCGAGGGTACAGACTCAACTTCCGCAAATCAGCACTTCCACCACAAAGAACATAAACACTCAAATAGAGCCGACTGTCACAACTCCATCTACTCCTCTCTTCACCATCCGGAGTGCCTCTGGAGGCCCAGGAAAGAGAGGCGCCACCTTTACCATCACTCCCAGGACGCCTTCTGTCACAACTCTTAAAGTGTCTTCGTCTTCCAACACGACTTCTAAAGCACCAAGTAACACACCAGAACTGTGCAAGAAACGATATCCAACTGCAGAGGAGATTGAAGTGATTGGTGGTTATCAACAGCTGGAGAGATCCTGCTTGGTGAAGAACCGAGGATCTCCAAAAATGGTAAGCATCGATGCGACAGCTGGAAAACATCACGACCAACATCATTACAGTGTTACGCTGTTGAGTTACGCTGTTTCCCAGACAGTAAATAAGTCAGACAATGCTTTAGTGGAATTAACAGAATTCCGTAATGGCACTGGCCATTTTGTCCATTTGAATTTGACGTATTCATACAATAACCTAGAATAAATGTGTCACATGAATTCCACTAACATCTGATTTGCTTACTATCTGGGAAACAGCATATGGAACAAGAATTATAAGCTAATATTCAATCATTTTTTCTTAGTGACAAATTGTGGGGTGCTTTTGTTAAGTCAAAATAATGAGTTATTAAGTGAAATGTAACATGATAATATCATGAAATAACAAGACATTAACTTATAATAATAATAATAATAAATTATTAAGTTGAAATAACAAGGTAAGCCAAAATAATGAGATTATATCTTAAACTAAGATTTTGCATCAAAATAATTATTTCAAGATATTATCTCAATATTGAGGTACTGAGCCAAATAATGAAATATTATGTCATAATAATAATGAGATATTAAGTCACAATAACAAACGTTACGTCAAAAGAATATTAAGTGAAAAGAATGAGATATTAACTTGAAATAATTAGATATCCTGAAATAGCTCCGTACAAACTCAAAATAGAGATGATATAAAGCCTAATAACAAGCTAAGTTGAAATAATGATATATTCAGTTGAAAGAATTAAATAATATCTTGAAGTTATTAAGGTAAAATAATGAAACATTAAATCAAACTAATGAAATATTATGTCTAAAAAAAGAGATATTAAATTGAAATAATATTTTTTTTTACAATTTGACGTTCAGTGCTTCCATAAAATATATATCCAAACTGCTTCATTTTTTTAAATAGTATTTTTTTAAATGTGTATTTTATTCACATGGGAACCCTGTATGATCCTAAGACGAGGTTAATTGTTGTGGTTTCCTACCTAACACCTGGTACTGACTCAGTTAGTATGATTCTTAATGCATTATATGTTATGTTTAAGCCAAGGCAGATGCTGGATTTAAATATGGTGACATTTATAAGACAATTCCACATGCACAGGACCTTTTTTCCTGACAGCTCGGAGTTTCTGAGTGATGCAGTGTTGATGTTTCTCACTATAATGGAACCCATGTTAATTTGGCTTGTGGTTGATGCTAAATGTTATTATACTGTAATTTTATCCAAACAGAGATTGTCAAGATGACAGCAATAGCTACACATCTGAAGGAAATGTTGATGTTTCTGATGTTTCTGTTTTGTTTCCACTGTCCATATCCATATTTGCTAGTTAAACCCTAAAACACTTAAAAAGGCAAGTGTGCTGTGTGTTTGATTGCCCATATTGCA
Organism: Pangasius krempfi; assembly: GCA_037576825.1. Classification (NCBI taxonomy): domain Eukaryota; kingdom Metazoa; phylum Chordata; class Actinopteri; order Siluriformes; family Pangasiidae; genus Pangasius; species Pangasius krempfi. Next base: position 388,456 of record CM074982.1, on the reverse strand, counting down.
CGCAGAAATTCACGAGTTCCATTTGAGACAGAGAGAAATCTGTCATTCATTAGCACTGCTTAATCATGTCTCAGTGTAACCCAGACTTAAATTAGATTTCTACATGTTTTTCAAAAAGACAGACTAATACATTCATTGAAACATAAACAAAATCATACAGAGTGTTTTCACAAAAGATCCAGCCAGTTACAGCAGATGAAAGACCGTTCTATCATGAAGCGAGGTGAAAAATCAGGGCTAAACCATACATCGTGAGGAGATTAAAACTAGCGTGGTATAGAATTTTGGCTGGACGCAGATACTTAAAGTAGATCTTTATTGCACAGACTGTTTCATTTTCACCATCCAATCAGAAACACAAGCTTACATAAACAGGAAGTACTACATCCATGATTGAGATGGTTGAGACGTAAGGAAGCAGGTCTTTTTCAGTGCACAGTTGGCCAACAGTCAAGCAATGGCAGTTACCAGCATTTTTATGCTTCCTGCCACTAGGTATTATGTTTGTAGGTTGTCAATCTGTCCATTTGAGATTCCCTAGAACGAGTGGTTGGATGTTTGTAGGTTTTATATGGAATTATCATTGTAAGCACCACATGAATTGATTAGATTTTGGAATTAATCCAAACAGGGTCAAGCTCACAGCAGGGTCAAATGTCAGTATTTTTTCTTCAATAGCTTTGTTCCTGTTATAAGTTTATTTCATGTCTATGAATTAGTAACAAGGAGGACTAGATTTGTTGGCATCGAGTTCTACCATTTTTGTACTTAACTTCAACAACCAGGCAACATTTCATTTGATGTGTTGGTGGAAATATAACACGCTTATTTGTATTTCTCACCACCTGCTGCAAAACACATGCAATGAGGACGTGGCCCAGCAAATACATTTTTACAAGGTAAATTAATTAGACATTTACGCTATTTGGCAGCTGCTTTTATCCAAAGTGACTTATAATTGAGACAGGACACAACTGAGCAGATGATAGTTAAGGGCCTTGCTCAAGGGCAGCTTCCAACTTTGTGGCAGCAGTTTGGGGAAGGAACACATATGGGTGTGATGGTCAGGTCTCCACATACTTTTGGACATATAGTGTACCACTGCCCCACTAATTAACATGTATGGACTTCATGGAGTTCATGGACAATGTTTCTGGAGCGAGAAATATGAAGGGATGTTGAAACAATAAAAATTACAGTGCAGTGCAGCCTAAAAACTGTTGTACACCGCACAGTGATGCATGACTATGCCTTATACAGACATGTTACACAGACTACATAGGGTTATTAAAGTTTGTGTGTGTGAACCAAAAGGTTATAAACTTTCTTTCTACTCTCATTTCTCTTTGCTTACACCATTCAACATTGATATACTTTCTTTTTTTAATACTATCACAGGACATTTTGTTCATCTGCTGTCCATGAAACATGTCCTGAAACACTACTGCAGTTTGTACTACTTCTACACTTATTAGTAATAAATACACTACAGGTACTTCCTTTATTATTTTTCATGTATATTTATATTGTAACAATGGGCAAGAAAAAAGAGAAATAGGAGAACGCACTGACTGGCAATTCACCCAACACATAGTGGAGCTCGTTGAACACTAATGAGCATTAATGAGAAACTGGTGAGAATAGTTTTTTAGAACAGGAAACTTTGACCTTATAAGGAAAGTAAAGTGGTGAACATAAGACTCTGTATGAAAGGTAAAAGGGTAAAGAATCAGGACAGACTTCCATAAGTACACTCTTACACAAACACGCCTACACTTCACGTCTATTCACATGACTTGTATGCATGAAAACCTTCTAAACCTTCTAAACCTTTAGAACTTATGATCATTAAGCTTTGACTTTTTTTGTGCATTCTACATTTATAAATTCCTGCATGTAATCATGAGCAGTGTGTCTTTGCTCCAGAGAGGTTTTTTTTTTTACATTATTTTAGGCATTTTTCTGTCACACATCATTTTTCATTTAAATTTGTTTGCATTAACTGTGATGCACAAATCAGCTAATGAGACAGTAAAGCTTATTTTTCTGGCTTGCAGTCTATTAATGAACAGTCCTCACTGTACAAACACCTCAGTGTGCTAGCAGAGGTTTCAGTTTGACAGAACTGAAACGGCATTCGGTTAATACAATTAATATGATTCATGATCTGCACATTAAAACAGAAGTGGTTCATTCAGGAATATGACATGAATATTTATTTTTAAATAAAGTGTTGATGCTTTTGCAGCCACTGTTTAATTTTTTTTGTTGAGAATTTTGTGTTAGGATAGTGAAAAAAAGCAGTGTTTACAAAAATTTGTGTAGGGAAATTCAGTAGTTTACAAAACCTTGTTACAGTGGAGGTTCATTCTTAGCTACCGCAGTGGTCTTGTTGGGAAAATAAAAGTCAAAAGTCATCAAAAGATGATAAGACTTGGAAAAGAATAGGGAAGTGATAAATACTTAAATGAATCAAGGGGAAATTAAGAAGAGGTAAAACCAAACCAGGGCCAAACCAACCAACAAAACAGGACCAAATGGCAACCCTATCAATAAAAATATATTAAACAATATAAAAGTTATGTGTGTTGAAGTATATACTGTATATGCACTCACTGACCAGGACACTCACTAACCAAAACTGGACAGCTGACGCCCACTGTAGCCTCAGATTCCTTTTCTTGCCTGACAGGAGTGAAACCTGATGCGGTCTTCTGTTGTTATTACCTATTCACCTCAGGATTTGATTTTGTGTGCATTCTGAGATGGCTTTCTGCTCACCACAGTTGTAAAGAGTGGTTATTTAAATTACCATACCCTTTCTGTCAGCTTGAATTAGTCTGAATCTTCTCCTCTGTCCTCTCTCATCTACAAAGCGTTTCCAACTGAGATTACATTTTTTCACCATTCTGATGTTTGATGTGAAGCTCTTGAGCTGAATGTGCATGACTTTATGCATTGTGCTGCTGCCACATGATTGACTGATTGAATAATTGCATGAATGAACAAGGGGACATGTGTTCCTAATAAAGTGGGCATTGAGTGTATTTACCCATATTGTATATTGTAATATACAGTATATTCATAGTATATTATTATGTTCATTACGGTATACTTGAAACATAGTGACCATTACATTCTTGAGCTCTTTTTGCCTTTTGTTTGCCTTCTTGTTTTTTTTTATCCTCGGTTGACTATCACTCACAGTGCAGTATCTACTTCCTCTTTGACACCGCCTCACTTCCTGTTCTGTGCAACACCACAAACAACACCACAGCAAAACCAGATCAGCACATAGCACTGAGGTTTTAATTTCAGTAAAAACTAAATAAACACTCAGAGACACACCCTCCTATATCATCAACATCTAACTGTTCAATTCATATATACACAGCTTTCTCATTCTAATAGTCACTTACTCACAGCCACGCCCACTTATCTCATTCTCAGCCATACCCATCTGTTTCACACTAATACATGCCCGCCTGTCTCACTGTAATACACACCCATCTGTCTCATGCTCAGACACACCCCTTTGCCTCACTCTATCTTGTGCTCATCTGTCTCACTCTAATACATTTATATTTATGGCATTTGGCATATGCCCTAATCCAGAGCGACATACATTTATCTCATTTATAGAACTGAGCAATGGAGTGTTAAGGGTCTTGCTCAAGTGGCAGCAGTGGCAATGCTGGGATTTGAACTCATGACCTTCTGAGTTACATGCTCATCAGTCTCACTCTAGAGCGTGTCTCACTCTAATACAATGGATATAAAAAGTCTACACACCCCTGTTAAAATGGCAGGTTTTTGTGATAAAAAAAAATGAAACCAAGATAAATCATATCAGAACTTTTTCCACCCTCAATGTGAAATTACAATGCATAAAAATTAATTGACAAACAATCAGAAACATTTTAGGGGAAAATAGGAAAAATAAAAAAGTTACAATAATCAAGTTGCATAAGTGTGCACACCCTTTTATAAATGGGCATGTGGCTGTGTTTGAGAATGAACCAAAGTAATTATCATACAGCTGTCATCAATGAAATTATTCTGATTAACACCAAATAAAGACTGGCTGTTTCTGTAGGATTTGCTTCACATCTTCTTGGTTCTGTCTTATTGCTGAAGCCATAGAGCTTCATTGCAAAAAAGCTTACAAAGCATGCATGGTATCTCACTTGTTGAAAGATATCTTTCAAGAGAGGGATATAAAAGAATTTCCAAAACATTAGACGTACCAGGGAACACTGTAAAGTCCATCATCAACAAGTAGAGAAAATGGAGCACCACAGTGACATCACCAAAATATCATCAGAGACGTCACGTCCCTCCAAAATATTGAAAAGGACAAGACAAAAACTTACTAGGGGGGCTGCCAAGAGACCTACGGCAACATTAAAGGAGCTGCAGGAACATCTGACAAGTACTGATTACTCTCTGCATGTGACAACAATCTCTCATATTCTTCACATGTCTGGGCTGTGGGGTAGGGCGGCTAAATGGGAACCCTTTCTCACAAAAAACATACAAGCTCAACTAAATCATCCCAAACCATGTGGCAAAATGTATAATGTTCTGATGAAAAAAAGCACATCACCAAAAGAACACCATACCCAGGGTGAAGCATGGTGGTGGCAGCATCATGCTTTAGGGCTGCTTTTCTTCAGCAAGAACTGGGGCTTTTATCAAGGTGGAGGGAATCAGCAATAGTAACAAATACCAGTCGATTTTAGTGCAAAACCAGGTGTCTGCAAGTAGGTGTCATGGTTATGCAGAAATCAGCACTGAACTGCATTACCCATTGGCCCCAGCACATCACATGACCATGTCACATGTCCCACTGATCACTCACACCTGTTCTGTGTTACCCCTAATAAGTGCCCCTATTTAAGCTCTAGTTTCTGTGTGTTTCATTGTCAAGCTTTTGATGCTGTGTTCACGTGTAGCCTAGTGTACCATAGTCTAGAACATAGTCTACCTGTTTTACGGTCATCCCATTTTGCCCCATCTCCTGTTCAGGTTTATGTTTCTCGTTTTCACTGTTTTGGCTATTTGTTTGCACTTTAATAAAAAATCTGCACTTGTATCCATTGCATCTACAAAATCCTGACAGAAAACTTCACCTAAAATAGATACAGCATTAATGCTTTGGTGCAGGGTGAGCAAATCCAGGGAACCAGAGGCAGCTCGACTGGATCGAGGTCCTTCTGGACCAGTTCATGGCTAGGCCTGATGTCATGCGCCTTTTCTGGGAATTTCTGAGACTCCCGGTCTGGCTGGAGCCATATTGCCCACTGCCCCCTTCGGACATTGCTCTGACTCCATGCTTCATTGAGGACGTCATTTTGCCTCCACTGGTTTCCCTGCCACTCTGACCTGCAGAGGACACCATTACAGATCATGGCCTCCCCATGGGCGTCACTCCGTCTCCCTGCTTTGCCTCGGATGTTACTACACCACCCTGCTCCACTTTGGACTTTGCTCCTCTGAACATGTCACTCCTCCTTGCATTGTGGTGTGCATTGCTCCCCCTTCTTGTTGTGCGGAGAACATCGCTCACCCCTCTGGCTTTGCAGAGAACGTCTCTTCCCCCTCTGGCCCTGCCTTGGGCTTTGCTCCCCCCACTGGCTTTGCAGTAGCTGTCGTGCTGCGCTCATGCTCTGCCTTGGCTGTGCAGAGGAGATCAATCCACCTCATTGCCTGGTGGGGGATGTCAAGTATCCTGTCGGCTCCGCGGTGCATAGTGGTCACCGATCTACATGTGCGCTGTTCCTTTCCCAGGAAATTCAAGGTGTTGCTGTTGGTTATAGAGTATGCTCAGTTATTAGTTTTATTACTATTTTATAATTTAATTAGGACTCTAACACTTCTCACCATCAAAAATGCCCAACAACACTGCCTCCAAATGGAAAGCATCGGGTAAGCATCTGTTAAGCTAAGCATCTTTTAGCACCCACAATTCCTTGTGGACTGAGCATACGCATATATCTCCTTTCAGTCGATTTTCTGAATAAGGTATTTACATGCAACACATTTCTGATTAAAACAGGCATATTCCAAGGACGGGAATCAGAATTTGGGGAATCAGAATATTGTCTTAATCTGAATTGGGCAATCTGATGGTGGCATTTACCTTGAGAATTTCACCTTTCAGCATGACAATGACCCAATGTATACATCCAGATCAACAAAGGAATGCCTTAACCAAAAGAAGATTAATGTTTTTGAATGACCTAGCCAGAGCCCAGACCTGAATCTGACTAAAAATCTGTGGGGTGACCTGAAGTGGGCTGTAAACAGGAAATGCCCTTACAATTTGAGGGATCTAGAATGTTTTTGCAAGAAAGAGTGGGAAAATATTGCCAAGTCAAGATGCGCCACGGTGATAGACTCTTAGCCAAAAAGACTGAGTGGTGTAATAAAATCTAAAGGTGCTTCAACAAAGTATTAGTTTAGGGGTGTCTCACTCTAATACATGCTCATCTGTCTCACTTGAAAAATGAATACATTTTTAAAAAAGTTATTTCTCTGTGTGTGTGTCTGCCTCTGAAACTCTGTCTCTCAGGTGAGCGTGCGTTTTGATGACTCTCAGTTGGAGTGTGTGTGTACATACCCGTCAGAGGAGTCTATGGTCGGAGAGGAGGGAAGCAGCGATGATTGGTGGAAAATGGAGGAAAAAAAAGAAGAAAAGGATGAAGAGGAGGATGAAGATGGAGTAATTGGAGCAGGAAGAGGAATGAACAGAGTGCTTCGAGTGGGTCTGTACAACATTCCTTATTTCACTAATGAATAAATGACAATTTTTATATGCTTACAATTAATAAAAAATAAAAGCTAATCACGCAGCAACAGGGATGCTGGATATTATTATTATTAATAGTAGTAGTAGTATGTTTTGGTTAATACATTTTATTGAATGATCAAAAAAAAAAACACAATTCACTTGGATTAATTAAATCTTGGGGTCTCATTTATCAAAGTGTGACTGGAACAAGTTTTAAATTGTGCGTAAGAAGTGCCAATACGCACAAGGACACTGCCATTTAATCATATGTGCATACGCACAGCTGTACCCAGTGGCCACTGATAAATCCCACACATTGTAATACTGCATTTGCTGTCAGTTGTAACTTGTAATTCCACACGTACAACCAGTAAAAACCACAAAACACCCCTCAACCTGTCAACTTGGGGTAGTCCAGGGGACCAGTTCTTTCCCCACTTACAGAGTGACGTCAAATCAACATGGCCGCTCACACTAGGGCCTTTCACACCGCAGGAACCTTTTCATAGTCCCTGAACTAATTGTGGAACTACCCACTTTTTGGCGTTTTCTCACCTCCGGAACTGGGTGCGATTTTAGTAGCGGACTGCCTTTTTCGAGAACCAAATTAGCTCCTACTCCGGAGCATGGTCTAACCAGCACGACTGGTCCTATCCGTGATGTAAGTAGAAGTTGATAGCGATAGATGGACAGATGCTGAAGTGCAACACAGCTCCGATCACAGCGTCCTCCATCCTCCGGTTGTTTACGTTGTTTTTCTTTGCTTCCGTTGTTGAACACTGCGCACAAATGACGTCGATGTCGACCGGCTTACGTCACTTGGTGCTGGGAAATAGTTCACGCGAAATCGCCCAGTACTTTAGTACTGTACATTTAGTTCTGGAACTAAAGCAGTGCGAAAGGCCCTACTGTGAGCAATGTAAAGTTACCCTTCTCTTCTTTTAAATGATTTTATAGCAGTATTAGCTTTAGATCAGTTAATATACACATACAGTACTCGAGTAAATCTATAACACTGATCATACTGATCACTGTTTTGAGAAGATAATCATCAACATTAGAGTTATCACTAACATTAGCTGGCTAGGTTGTTGTTAAGCTACTCGCTATTTATATCCGCTGTTGCTGCTGTACTGCAATTTCAGTCCAAAATCTTGCATGAATGTTTGAAGCTCACTATAGTAGAACAGAACCAGTAGCCACTCAGGCCTGTAACTGTAAAATTGCAGTTAAAGTAGCTTTGTATGAGTTCTACATGTTCTGAGAGAGCAAACAATACACAAGCTTTCAATTTCTTTTTCCACTTCACGCATCGAACATCCCGAGGTCTGAACCTTGCACATTACAACTTGCACATTAAAATGAACACTTACAAGGCACCACAAACACAGCATAAATGGCTGTCTTCATGCACAGATAATCTCATTAGCATAATGAAGTGTCTAAAAAACAACTTCCATTTGAAAAGCCCAGCCTGCTCTAGGTACTGCTTGTTGCAGACAGCATGGAGCATGCCGGAAGGTCTAAAAAGATGAACTTCATAGATAGTGAAGTATAGCCTCTGTTGCACAAAGTAGAACAAAATAAAAATGATTTATTTGGTAGGAGTGATTTGGCTAGCTATAAATAGGACTTTTATTTTTTAAGATTTTATGGCTACATTTGTGCATTCTAATGACATTTAGAAAACCTGTGATGGTGTGAAAATTGCTAGGGTGAGTAGACTGATGATCCAGACTGAACTCCTCACTCTCAGCAGTTTCCTGCGCTCCTTTAAAACTTGCTCCTCCCTGTGTAGAGCTGGATGAGCCAAATGTTTAAGCAACCCATCATCCCAATCAAATCAAACCAATCAAATGTGACTTATATGATTTTATTCTACAGTTCATCTGTGTCCCCTGTCTGCACCTTGTTGTGAGCCTCATGATCAGCAATTACTCTGTTAATTACACTGATATATGATGCATAATAAGTGGAACAAGAGTTCCTCATAATCCATATGTGTGTGTAGAATAAAAATAGGTTTATCATTAATAATGATTAATAATTTGCGGTCCAAATGTATTTAATAATTATTTATGTTGGACATTTTGTACAACATCTCTACATGACATTCTTTACTTTGTTAATCGTGTGCTTATTTCTTCTCCCTCTTTTTCAGATGAGTCATGTCGGCGTTAATCGCTGTCATCTTAATCTGAACCTGAATTTTCACAGTTTAATAGCTGACTGAATGTGATGATTAGGATGGATATTTCTGTGTGAATAAAATGTTGTCTGCACATTGATAATATACAATAACAGTATGTAATTATAAAGAGACATGTGCATAATCATTTATTATCATTAATAAATTAATAAAAAAAATAAACAAAATACAAAAAACTTACATGTTTACATAGGGCTTTGGTGTTGTGTTCTTATTTTTTTTTTATTAACTGATAGTTTTGTTTGTTTCTGGGTAAACTTTAATATTGCAGTATTTCTGACGTGCAATTTTGGCTAATTCTGTTTTCTTTTATGGTTCAAGAAGCTGGCTTCAAATAAAAATGTAAATAAAAATGAATATTTTTCAGCAGTGGGCTTTGTGTTTGTTTTTGTTTTTTAGCAGAGTTTGTTTATAATCATTAATATATACATTAATTAATAACGTGATTCAAATGAGCGTCATGACTCCTTTAATTTTTATCCTACACTGGCCTCTAGTGGCTGTAAATAGTACAGCATTTATAATTCATCGAAACCATCCTGATTCTGTCAGCTTTGATCTGCCTTGGTGTGCTAGACGCCTTGAGTCTTCACTCAGGTCCCACCAGTTGAAATATTCAAAGTTTGTTTTAGTAAACTATTTAATGTAAAATTATATTATACTGAATGTACAGCCAGCACCTTTCATCTGAAGCTAGGACTGCTAAATAATACAGTTCTTACATCTGAAATATTTGTTGTAAATGAAACTATTACTATTACTATTATTGTTACTATAAACTATAGTAAACTATTACTATTACTATAAACTATTACTGATCCAGGATTTAATGTATTGTGTGTAACGGTCCTTAGCCATCGCTCAATAGTGTCTAACTAAGAATGTACCAGAGACTGAGATAAACTGGCTGTCTTTATTGAACACCACTGAAAGCACTGCAGTGCGCAAGTACACCTATACACAACATGGCCAATATCCAAATTAAGAATATACATGACCAACCATTGCAGGTCTTAGTAATGAACAGGTCCAATCACTGAACATATTACACTGTATAATATTTTTCGGATTTTGTATTTGTGTGTAGGTGTGTAGTGTATGTCCCATCTGCAGCAGTCACACTCAACCAGGTTTTTGTATGATGCTTTAACACTGTGTGAACATCCAGCTACTACTGATATAAAACGCTGACAGTAATAATCTCCAGCATCTTCAGTCTGGACTCCACTGATTGTTAGAGTGAAATCAGACCAAGATCCACTACCATGGAAATAAGCTGTAATACCTGATGCTCTGTAGGTAACCAGATAGATCAGGTGTTTTAGACCTTCTCCAACTTTATGCTGATACCAGGGCAAACAGTCATACACTTAATTCTCTTCATTAACATTAGCACTGGATTTACAGCTGATGGTGAGTGTGTCCCCTGGAGAAACAGATTTTACTGCAGGACACTCACAGTCAGGAGTCACTGTCACCTGACCTCTGGATCCTGAAAAAAATATGAAAAATAAATCCATTCCCTACATTAATAATGATGTTAAATTGCAGAGGAGCTGTTGCAGAAATCTGGCTCTCCTTAACGATGTGTGATGTGTTGAGTGACCAGATGAGATCCTCAGCTATGTGGAGACTGAGGAACTTGAAGTTGCTCACCCTTTCCAACATTGTATCCTTCATGCTCAGTGGTTCATGCACTCTGCTCCCCCTCCTGAAGTCAACAATCAGTTCCTTGATTTTGCTGACGTTAAGAGAGAGGTTGTTGTCGCTGCACCACTCCATGAGAAGTTTCATATCTTCCCTATACAGTTTAGCCCTGTGGACATCCTGTGCTGAGTGTGAGGGAGGGGGAGCTCTGGACACCCATCCTAACAGACTGGTGAGGAATAATCCAGTTGCACAGTGTGTGGCTGATTCCCAGAGTGTTGAGTTTGGAGACCAGTCTGGAGGGGATGATGGTGTTGAAGGCAGAATTGAAATCGATAAACAACATTCTGACATAGGCATTCATTCTGTTCAGGTGGTTGAGTGTGGTGTGCATCGCCAGAGAGACCACCTCTTCAGTAGATCTGTTTGTGTGGTAGGCAAATTGTTGGGGAGCCATAGTGCTAGGAAAGAAGTTCATAATATGGACTCATATCCATCTCTCTAAGATCCTCATCACTATGTGTGTAAGAGTGATGGGGCGGTAGTCATTTGGACATGTAATGGTGGGTTTCTTTGGAATGGGAATGCTGGTTCAAGTCAAGTCAAGTCAAGTGGAGTTTATTGTCATTTCAGCCATATACAAGTACATAGTGAAACGAAACAACGTT
>CM074982.1:220015-232515 GCA_037576825.1 Pangasius krempfi | reverse complement strand
AGTCAAGACAGCACTGAAGCTCCTGCTGGTGTTTGTGGAATATTCAGAGTCCAACGCCACGCTGCTCATTCATGCCATCAATGCCGTCGATGCAAAGCGAGGTATGCTCACACACACTTACGGTACATTCGGAGACATCATATGTTGGTTGATTAACTGACTAATGAATTGATTAGGACGGAAACAGTGGTCCAACGCCATGGAGATATTAAACGAGAAAGACGGAGTGGACACGGAGCTGCTAGTGTACACCATGTCCCTCATTAACAAGGTATACACACACACACACACACACACACGCACACACACCCTCACACACCCTCACACACTCTGTCTGTGTGTAGACTCTGGCAGGTCTACCTGATCAGGATTCATTCTATGATGTGGTGGACCTTCTGGAGGAGCAGGGCATCGAACTCATGACTTCACGCTACAGCACACACAGGAGCACTGACCCTGAACTCCGGGAGCAGATCAGAATCTACGAGGTACAAAACACACACACACTCTCTCCTTCCCCTGATGAAGTGCTTTGTTGTGTTGCAGTGTGTTTTGGGTCGTTGTCTTGCTGCATGATGAAGTTCCTCCCAATTAGATTGGATGCATTTCTCTGTAAAGTGGTAGACAGAATGTTTCTGTAGACTTCTGACTTCATTCTGCTGCTACCATCATGAGCTCCATCATCAATAAAGATTAGTGAGTCTGTTCCAGAAGCAGCCATGCAAGCCCAAGCCATGACACTACCTCCACCATGCTTCACTCATGAGCTCGTATGCTTTGGATCATGAACAGATCCTTTCTTTGAAAGCTGAAATTCCGTCTCATATTCATGAATAGCAAAAACGATAGAATTGGCCTTGCAGTTCCAGTACTTTAGGGAGGACTGTATGTTTCATCATTTTCAGACACATTTCATTTTCCTGTTGATCCTCCAGGCAACACTCCGGCATGAGGATGGTGATGATGATGGTCAGGCCCCGCCCACAGGTTGCTGTGGAAACCTCAGGTCCACCGTGGGCAGGGCTAAGGGTCAGGGTTTAGAGAGACGCCGCAGTCGCAGGCACTCATTGGGCAGAGCGGGCCACAACTCCCCTTTAAGCTCCGCCTCCTCACATAGGACAAACTTAAACAGGAGTGAGGAGAGGTAAGGAATACACACACACACACACACACACACACTCTAATACACAAACACAGACATTTATTCTCAACCTCAGGGCTTGTTTTGAGTGAAAACCATGTCTAACTTCAAGAATTCAACAGCACTATATTAATATGTGTGTGTGCATCAGTGTGTGTGTGTATCAATGTGTGTGTATCAATGTGTGTGTGTATCAATGTGTGTGTATCAATGTGTGTGTGTGTATCAATGTGTGTGTATCAATGTGTGTGTACTTCAGAGTATCATCAAGTGCATTGAAACCTCTGCCTGTCATGTAAGTCCACGTGTGCTGTGTACACCTAAAGAACACACTCCTCTCCTATGCCACACTCACACACACTCACTCACACACTCACATACACTCACACACACCCACACACACACACACGCACACGCACACACACACACTAAAAGATCTCATGACACTAGAGTGTGTTAATTAGAAATTTTACACCATTAGCAGAAGAAAATCTGCTAGCCTTCACCTAATCAGATGCTAACAACCCTTATAGTCCACTAGGATCACTCTGTTCCCGAAACGCAGCCTGTAGGGAAACGTGTGTGTGTGTGTGTGTGAGTGTGTGAGTGTGTGTGTGTGTGTGTGTGTGTGTGTGTTGAGTGTTAGCCGGGAGGAGTGTGTGAGTCTCCTGGTGAGCTGTGAGCACCATCAGGTGCTTTATGATTTTGCTCTGCTATTCACTGACCCCCATGCTTGCCATCTTCTCATTGATACATCATCGTATTAGTCCTTTATTTTGTATTTTTAAATAGTCAGGATGCATCGTATTACATTTACAACAAAGAAATAAACACCATTTAACACTCACCTTCAGTCCACATCTTCTATCAGTGATTGTTTTCGGGTTTAGAGGTGAGTGTTTGTGTTTAAAGCCGGTGGTCTAGGTGCTACTGAAAACCCGCGTCTCTGACTTTTCTACACAAGAAAAATCTGGCAACCTCAGAGACGTGAACTACATGCAGATGAATCTCAGATAATCCACTTAAAAAGCTCTGAACCTGCGCAAATATTGATGACGTAACTTCTGGACTTAACTTAACAGTAACTCAGGTCCACTGCACATCTTTGCATGTCTATGAGTGGATTTAGTGGATTTTCCTATTTGCGACTTACTATTAACACACACACACACACGTGCACACACACTAAATTCACTTTGAATCCTTTACACGCCAGCTCTCATCAGCATAAAAGTGTATTCCTTCTTTCTGTTTACATTCACATCTTTGTACTGAAATCTGTAATGTGTCTGTTACTTCCTACTCCTCTCTCTGCCTTTCTCTTTTATTTATTTCTCTCTGTCTGTGAATTGTTTTGGTCATCTCCTACTTCTTTCTACCCTCCACCCATCTATATGTGCCCTTCCTCATCCCTCCATCCCTGCACAGAGAGGAGGAGTGTGAGGAAGGGGAAGAGACTCCACTTACAGACTCAGACTCAGATGATGATGGTGATGAAGAGGGAGAAACGAAACCCTTTAGTCAGAGTGTTATCAGGTAATCTGTAGTGAAAGTCTTACTGAAAGAGATTTTAGTTCTCAGCCTGACTTTGGTTCTAAGCGATTCTAGACTTCTGAACTCGTTTAGTTCCTTTAAGCGGTTCTAATCTAACACTTGGGTACGTTAGTGAGCAGTCAGATCCTCCCAGTGCAGAAGTACAGGAAGAGAAGGGTGTGTCTGAGGGCTATGTCAAGCCACCATCTTTGCTAGCATCTTTACTAGCCCAGCGCAAGTCCTCAATCACAGTTCCACCCTGCTCTGAGATGACTCCGCCCCTCCGTGGCTCTACCCGCCCACAGAAGCTCCTCCCGTACATCCCTCACTCTCCATTTCATCTCTTTTCCTATGACATCGAGGAGGAGGTGGAGCTAAAACAGAGGAACAGTGAAAGGTACACAGCTCTGGGAGAGAGAAATGGACACAGTGGAGTGTTTGTCACTGATGACACTGACTTCTTCCCCCGTGACCTCTGACCTACACCTCTTTCTGTCCCACCACCTTGTAACTTCAAAACAGCTTGAAATGAAACCATTTTATTAAAATCACTCTTAAAATGCGCCTTGTTTGTCTGCACTTTATTTATTTTGTTTTACTTTCTCATCCCCACAACACACCAAGCTTTAGATACTTTAGTTAAAACCTTTTGTCATCTAATCTCTCTCTTTGTTTTTCTCTCTTTTTCTTTCTCTTAGGCAGGCGAGATCATTTTCCACTCTTAGTGCTCCATCTACTCCCACCAAACAGCAGAATGACAGGTAAACACATACATATTCACACTTTACACTTCGGCTCCTTCTGAAGCTCTCATCATTCCTCTTCCTTCTCCTCGTCAGGCCTCCTCTCCTTCTGTCCTCCTCCTATCGGCAGCATCAGGAGTCCCTGGCAGCAGAGAGAGAGAGGCGGAGGATTGAACGGGAGGAGAGACTACAGAAGATAGAGAGAGAGGAGAGGAACCGACACAGGTCAGCTCCACACACTTCCCCTCTTTACTTTAATAATAATCACTGATTTAATTCCTGTTGTTCATTTAAGGATCCCGTTTTTTTGTGACCACAAGCTATAGCACAGGTTTAATGATACCATATTCAAAATTCAGGGTCAGGAAAAGGCCAACATTCAGAGTTAGTCAAAGTCCAAGAAAAGCCAAACATCACCACGGCTGTTGGGTGCGTAACAGTGGCTTTGGGTCAAGCCTCGTGCTTTCAGAGTCCCCTCGATAGGAAACAATACTCAGGAACAATTGTTCCACTGTAATACACACTGAAAAAGGGAATATGCTGTCGGTCAGATATAAGAGATTGTTATTATGTATATATAATTTATTTATCTATGTGTGTGTGTTAATATTTATACATACTATATTATACAGTCCCCTCTGAAAGTATTGGAACAACAAGGCCAATTCATTTGTTTTTTTTTCTTTACACTGAAGACATTTGGGCTTGTCTTCAATGTCTTCAGTTTACTACTTTATTACTTCATTTATTACTATATTGTCTTTTATTCCTACATTGTTGTGATATATCTGTTTGAGCAACCTGTGGCACAGGACTTTCCCTCGGGATGAATAAAGTTCTTATAAACAATAGAACTGGCCTTGCAACTGTACACGACAAGCCGAACAGGATGGAATTAAAACTGAAAACTGATGTGTTATATATATATATATAACATCATAAAGATCTCTAAAATTATATGAACACAGTGAATTGAATAAAACGAGGTCATGTGATTGTCACATTCTACTATTTGTACTTGGAGATCAAGTATGTATTAAGCATTTTAATTTTACTGTAGAGCCACGTGTGTGAGCCTCGATTAGCCAATTCCAGCATGAATGAGTTGCACCTGAACTTTGTTGCTGGAATGCAGTGAGTCTGGATTACAGACCTATTGACCTATTACACTAACTCAGTTAAGGCTGTTTCAGATAAGCTCTGCTTTCATTAGCTTTGTGGAAAACTCCCTCCCCTTACCGAAACACGTCTAAACAAATGGGAAATATCTTTATAATACTAAAACTTTTTTTTTCTTATTTTTTTAACAGAAAAAAATACTACAACAACTCCCATTAATAATAATAATAATAATAATAATAATAATAATAATAATGATGATGATGATGATGATGATGATGATCTTTCTGTAGTCGGGACTATGCTGTGAACATGGAGGAGGCTCGATTAGCTCGGGAGCAAAGGTGAGTGTGCAACTGTTTCAGGCGTCAGAATTTCAAACAAATAAAAACTGTGGACTTCATCAATAACTTCTGATTTCCTTCTTTTATCATCTCTATTCTTCTGTCACTCAGATTTAAAACTGCAGAAAGGGTAGCAGCGGAGGAATATGAGCGAGAACGAGTACGGTCAGCACCTCATGGCCTCTCAGACATCTGTCAATCATCTCAGGATGACACACCCACTTCTGTCATGTCACAGGAGGATCTGGACGTAGTCTCTACATCACACCTGCCAGGTACTTGTTAATGATGGCTGAGGATGTTCTTCCTCAGACAGCCTAAAGACTACACTTGCCAAAAACAGTATATACTCAAGTCTCAATCACTGAACAGTCAGTTACTTCACTTTGATACGACAGACATAAAGTTTAAACTCTAATTAAATCAGAAATAACCGTGATGCTCAGTTCCTTTCAACACACTTAGCGCTGCATGTCCATGTAGTCCACAGTTATAGAAGGGAATGAATCCGGTGTCACCCAGATGAGGACGGGTTTCCTTTGAGTCTGGTTCCTCTCAAGGTTTTTCCTCACCACTGTTGCCTCTGACTTAATTTAGTTTAGTCTATTTATTTATAAAGCACATTTAAAAACAACTGAAGTTGAACCCAAAGTGCTGTACAAGTAGCATAAAGCAGATCTGTACACAAAAACATTTAACAATACAAAATACTGAAAGACAAATGGACATTTTACAGTCTCAGACTGAATTAAAGATAAAGAATAAAAGTGAGTCTTCAATTAGGATTTGAACAAAGCAATAGAGGAGGATGATCTTATATGAAAAGGGAGACTATTCCAGAGCCTGGGAGCGAGAAAGCCCGGTGACGTTTGGCTTTGGAACGTGAACGTGGGACTGAAAGGAGTAATAACTAGATGAGATCTTGAGGCAGTATATGGAGTAAGGAGATCACATGTACTGTGGAGCAAGCCCATGCAAAGCTTTAAAAACAAATAAATTTTAAACTCAGTGCAACTGAGAATTGACTGGCAGCCAGTGTTCAGAGGCAAGCACAGGAGTGATGTGCTCACGCTGCCTGGTGCCAGCCAAAAGTCTGGCCGCTGCATTTTTCACCATTTGCAGGCGATCTAGAGCGGTCTTAGGCAACCCCAGATAAAGGGAATTACAGTAGTCCAACCCTGATGCTATAAATGCATGAATAACAGTTTCCAGATCTTCCTTAGATAGCTTCTTCTTGACTTGCTCATTATGGAGAAATTTACAATTTATAGCCAGGCTTCTGTAACGCTGCTTTGTGCCAGTGTCCATTGCTACATACATCCATTGCTATATAAATAAAATTGAATTGTATTGAACTGATCATCATCAAACAGTTCACTTATGATGTTTTTTTGCATCATTATATATCACCACCAAACACTTGCTTGTTCTCTTTGGCTTTCTCACAGACGAAGAGTTAGAATCAGACTTGCTCGCCAACTCAGAACCTGAACAAAAGGATCAGGGAGAGGAAGAAGAGGAGATCAGTGCTGAACAGGTCGTGGAAGAGGCAGCAGAAGAAGGGGAGGAGCCTGTAGAGGAAGGGGAGGAACCTGCAACGGAAGTGGATGAGCCAGATAACAATACTCAGGATGCAGAAGTGGAAGACAGTGGAATATTGAGCGATAAAGAACGACAGAATGAAGAAGTGAATGAGAAGGATAACTGCTCGGCCTCTAGTATCTCATCATCCAGTAGCACTCTGGAGAAAGAGACAGGTAAGGGTGGAAAGATACGTGGTGTACAGAATAAACAGGTAAAGGGAGAGAGACAGCTGAGAGAGGAAATATAGTTGGGAGAGGGTTAGGTGTTAAACGGAGAGAGACAGGTGAAGGAGGAAAGACAATTGATGGAAGAGAGACGTGTGTAATTGTCATATAATTTAGAGTGAGAGTATATTGTAAAACACACCAGCAAACAAATCCAAATCAGTACACAAGGTCATAATCCAAAATCAGGCATTAGTTCAGGTGATGTGCAAAACATACAAACAGGGCAAAGCCAGATAAACAATGTAGAGCAAACAGCGTGGAAAGTCAGGTATAAACACACTGAGCATTAGTATACTCGTTAGTAATGTATGTTCTATGCAAAAAATAATCAAATTATTATAACTAATATAAATAATTTATAATTAATGTAGTTAAAGATATCTTCTTCTTCTTCTTTTTCCTCTTCTTCTTCTTCTTCTTCTTCTTCTTATTATTATTATTATTATTATTATTGCAGGCCTGAGCAGTGAGCAAAGTAGAGACATCCTAAATAGCAAACTCTTCATGCTGGACATGCTCTACTCGCAGAGCACGAAACCCGGAGAGGAAGAAGAGGAAGAGGAGGCAGAGCTTGAAAAGGAAGTTGGTACACTAGAAAATGAAAGTGTGGAGTCACTGGTGGTGGACGAGTCTAATGTGAGTGATGAAAACAGCGGTGAGAAGAAGCTCGAGAGCGGAACAGTGCGAGCTTTCGCTGAACGCTTTGGAGACCTTGTCAAAGGCCTGAGCTCTCCACCAGTTGAAATGGAGGCAGAGCAGAAGCCCCTCCCTCTTCCACCAGCTCCACCCCCCAAAAAAGAGTCTGACCATATATGGGATCAACTAATGGCAAAGCCGCATGAGCTGCGCATCAGAGACATCGACTTCACAGATTTGGGTGATGAGGATGAACAGGACATCCTGGATTCAGAAGGTTTTATTGGGCCAGGAGCTCTGGCTCCACCTCCACCTCCCCCCCCTCCATGCCCCTTCAACATGACCCCTCCCCCACCCCCTCCAGCCCCCGGAGCTGGGCCAGCTCCACCTCCTCCCCCTCAGCCAGAGTGCTCGCTCTTCCAGAAGAAGAAGAAGACAATCCGTTTGTTCTGGAGTGAAGTGAGGCCAGACGAGTGGAGGCTTCTGGGACTAAGACGGACACACTTGTCCCTATGGTCAAAACTGGAACCAGTGAAACTGGATGTGAACAAACTGGAGCACCTTTTTGAGAGCAAGTCCAAGGAAATGAATGTAACCAAGGTGACCATTCTGTAATTTTATTTACGTTCTTTAACTTTCCATTTGTAGAATGGAGGAGTTTAATGGAGAATGTTGGTGTTTGAGAATTTTAGAATTTGGGGAATTTTGGAGAATTTTGGTGTTTGATGAGGAATGTTGAGGTTTTGATGGTGAATGTTGCTGAATGTTGGTGTTTGAGAATATGGGAGTTTGGAAATTTTGGACAATGTTGGTGTGTGATGGAGAATTTTGGTTTGATTAAGAATGTTGGTGGTTGAGAATGTTGGAATTTGCTTATTTAATTATTTATGTTCTGAAACTTTCCTTCTGCAGAATATTTGTGTTTGATGGAGAATGTTGCTGAATGTTGGTCTTTGATTGATTTCATTGATTCACTTGGAAGCCACTCGCTGCTGCTGAGGATGGCCCATACAGACAGCCTAAAGTTACATGAGATTACTGAGGATGGTACCACTTAGAAACCATGAAGATAGCTTAGGAAATTGCTACGATAGCTTTAGGACTGCGATTCCCATGAACAATTTTGCACTCAAGTCTCCATCAGGTGATAGCTTCAACAAAACAGACTTCATATGAAAACTGTGATGAATTTACTGGTTGCACATTTGCACTATTTGTCCTTATAGTACACAATAATAGAAGGGATTTATTTATAATCGCACTATCCGTTGCACCCAGATGAGGACGGGTTCCTTTTGAGTCTGGTTCCTCTCAAGGTTTCTTCCTCATATCGTCTCAGGGAGTTTTTCCTCACCACTGTTACCTCTTGTTATGTCCACTGTTAAAAGCACGATACAGATAAAATTGAATAGATAATTATAGAATTGGATTTTGTAGAATGTTGGTGTTTGATGTATAATGTTGTTTGATGGTGCATGTTGTTTTTATGATTGTGTCTGTTGGTGCTTGAGAGTGTGTGTTGTTTGATTGAGAATGGTCTGTTAAAGTTGCTGTAACATAGAAATGTTGGGGTTTCTATGCATTTATTTGTAAGTAATGCATTTATTTGTGCTTGATGGTGCTTACTAGATATTGTTTTTGGTTTTTTTTTCTTTTTAATGTTCTCACATTTATGTTGTGTTTGTTAGAAAACAGCAGTGGATGGTAAAAGGCAAGAGATCATTGTCCTGGATTCCAAACGCAGTAATGCCATTAACATCGGGCTCACTGTGCTCCCTCCACCACGAACCATCAAATCCGCTATACTCAACTTTGACGAATATGCACTCAACAAGGAGGGCATTGAGGTGAAGAGTCATCAGTCACGAAAACTCACAATCACATTTACAGTATTATGGTGAGATATACACTATATAGAGTGTACTGACCAATCATTGCTCTTTGTGTTAATTATGTAGAAGCTCTTGATGATGATTCCAACTGAAGAGGAGAAACAGAGGATTCAGGAAGCTCACATGTTGAATCCTGATATTCCTTTGGGCAGTGCTGAGTCCTTCCTACTAACTCTCTCTTCCATCAGTGAACTATGTGCTCGCCTCAATCTCTGGGCCTTCAAAATGGACTATGAAACCATTGAGAAGGTGTGTGTGTGTGTGTGTGTGTGGTGGATTTGGATTTTGGCTTTGCCTGTGAGGGCCTTGCTGATGATTCCTGCTCTAACTGTTAAACTGGCAGAGTTGTTTCCTGTTTGAAAGTACTTGGCGGCTAAGTGTTGGTGGTCGTGTTTCCTGTTTGGCAGGAAGTGGCAGAGCCTTTACAGGACTTGAAGGAGGGCATGGAGCAGCTGGAGAAGAATAAGACATTCCGCTACATCCTCTCAGCCGTGCTTGGTATTGGCAACTTCCTCAACGGATCTAAAGTGAGTGACAACTATTCTGCTACGGTTAATGGCATTAATATTGGTTAGCAAAACAAATTAGTTTGAGGTATGTGATGATGCCAGTGTTGCTCACATGGTTCCAAAGTCTTGTTTTATACTTTAGTCTTGTAGCACCAATGTCAAAACTAACGACAGGTCCGAGTAAGCCAAGTGATGGTTTTGATCCCTCATGTTGCTTAATTGGATTTGGGAATTTGTGTGTGTTTGTAGGTTAAAGGTTTTGAGCTGAGTTACCTGGAGAAGGTTCCCGAGGTGAAGGACACAGTCCATAAACAATCTCTGCTGCACCATGTCTGCTCTGCAGTAGTGGAAAACTTCCCAGATAGCACAGACCTTTATTCAGAGATTGGTGCGATTACACGCTCTGCTAAGGTACACACACATATACAATTATACACACAGTCAAAAACTTGCTGGAGGTGTAACAGCTTCCTTCTGAGGCAGGGGCCTTCAAAATGATGAGATTCAAGGCACCAAACTTAGTCGAGTACTCATCTGGATTCCAGAGTTCAGAAGGATGTCAGTTGATAGGACAGGATCAGAAACCATAGAGGTCAATGGGGACAAGATCAGCTGAGACTCTGGAAAAAGATGCAAGAGCCACAACAGTATAGCAGTGGGAGAACCAAGAGCCAGAGAGGCAACATTCTGGGAACTGGGGACTGAGGCATAGCAGAGGAGGCAATCAGTAAAAAAAAAAAAATCTTTAGTTTCATTCCACTTTAGTAACTGCTTTATCCTGTTTAGGATAGTGGCAGATCTGCAGTCTATCCTGGAACACTGGGTCGGAAGTGGGAATATACCCTGGATGGGACACTGCAGTCCATTGCAGGGCACCATGCACACACATTCACACACTCATGCACACCTAGGAATAATTTAGCATAGCCAATTCATCTACTAGCAAGTTTTTGGGAGATGAAAGAAACCTGGAGAACATGCAGGAAACCCATGTGGACACAGGGACAACATGTGACACTTTGCACAGACAGTAACTCAAGCTCAGGATCCCATTGCACTGTGCCACTCATTCAGTTCTATGATTTTATTTATCAGGGCCTAAATTACAATTGTGTGGTCCTCACCAACTTTTATAAACAAACAAATAACCTCAGGTGACAACAAAAAAGACAAATGTTTATATTTTTTCTGCAAAAACAAACCAACATTCAGAAACCAGATGGGAAAAAATAAGTACACCCTTCCTACTTCCACAATCATTAAGAGTAATTAGCAGCCAGGTGTTACTAATGAAATGCACAACATTAGTTAATCATCAAGTGTGACTACCTCTATGAAAACAGACCTTTTGGCAGTTTGGTGTTCTGGAGCACTCAGGTTTGTGTCTAAATTATGCCAAGAAGAAAGGCCATCAGCCATGACCTCAAAGAAGCAATTGCTGCTGCTCATCAATCTGGGAAGAGTTATAAGGCCATCTCCAAACAATTTGAAATTCACCATTCTACAGTGAAAAGGACTGTTCACAAATGCACATCACCTGACCATGACACTCACCATGTAGGGCTGTTTGCACCTGATTCACGTTTATGTTTAATGTATTTAAGCCATGGTCTTTGCATGTTCCATTGTCTAGCTTTTGTTGTTTGTTGTCTCGTGCACCCTCTAGTCTGTGTATTTGCCTCACGATCATAGCTTATGTTTAATATTCTAAGATTTATGTTTTTTGGTTTCTTAATGTTTTGTTTAAAAATAAACTCTAATTTGCACTTGCATCCACCTCCACTACTAATACCTGACAGTTACTGAATTATAAGATATACTTCTTTTTCCCACCTGGTTTCTGAATGTTGGTTTACTTTTTGGGGAAAAAATAACTTCATATTGAAATCTGTTGTGGTTTTTTTGTTGTCACCTAAGTTTATTTATTTTGTTTATAGACGTTTATGAGGACCACACAGTTGATATTTAGGATTTTATAAATAAAAACATAGAAGTGAAGGAGGGTGTACTTTCTTTTACCCCATGAATGTAAAATCTTTGCATTTATGTTTATCCTCACTGAGGACTTTATTAGGAACCCTATTCTAATACTGGGTAGGGCCTGACTTTGCTTTCAAAACAGCCTCAATTCTTCACGGCATGGATTCCACAAGATGTTGGAAACATTCCTTTGAGATTCTGCTCCATGTTGACATGATTGCATGGCACAATTCCTGCAGATTTTTCAGGTGCACTTTCATGCTGCGAATCTCCCGTTCTACCACGTCCCAAAGGTGTTCTACTGGACTCAGATCCAATGACTGGGAAGGCCACTGAAGAGCACTGAACTCATTGTCTTGTTCATGAAATCAGATTGAGATGACTGTTTCTTTGTGACATGGTGCATTATCATGCTGGAAGTAGCCTGTGACACTTCCCCTTGGGTGGCAGGCTTGAAAAAACTCAAAAGGCTCTTTATTTCCTTCACTATCACTTTTCAGTGCTTTTATTTTCCTGTGCATAAACACACACACACAGCTGTGTGCTGTTCAGCTCTCTCCCCTGTAGCTCTATTCTCTCCCCTCTTTATCCTTGCCGCCGCTAAATGAAACACTGCACACTCATTAGCCAAATTCTGCACAGATGTAGATCCTTACAACTCACTTTCTCCAGTTCTGCCCTTCATTCACAAATTGGCGCTCGACCACGCCCCCGCTTACATTTACATTTACGGCATTTGGCAGATGCCCTTATCCAGAGCGACTTACAATAGTGCTTTGAAGTCTATCAAAA